>JAVQJF010090405.1:0-12385 GCA_036023855.1 Gadopsis marmoratus
ATCAAAACGAGGCTTCGTACTAAAGTTTGACCAATTCTTCTCATCAAACAGAGGGAATTAGAAACAAAGGCCTGCCTCTAATACAAGCCTGCTTCAGATAAAGGCCTGGTACCTTCTGCAGTTCAGCTAAATAAAGGCCCTGGCCGCTATCTGAGGAAATACATTCAACTACATATTCAACTAGTTTGATCCGGCTGAGAAAAATGTAAATAGGCATTTAGACAACTGATATAAAAGCCTGGAAATGTCAGTCTGAGCTACAGCCCTGGATGTACATGTGAATGCAGCCATAACTGTTCCTGCTAACACGTCATGTCTCCTCAGGCCACAAGAAGAGGAAAAAGTCCCGCGAAGGAGAGAAAACACCAGAGGACGTTTCAGACCAGCCGCTGGTGAAAACCTAGCAGAGACCTGAACACTCCGTCACCTGATGGTTCTTTAAGATGTTTGTAAAGACGATGTGGTCGCTGAACTACAGCTATCAGAGTTTTATCTGAAAGCAACACGCTCCATGCACCCCTCCCCCCGCTGCAGGAGATTAAAAAGTGGTTCCATCACCAGGAATGTACTGAGCAAGCGGATGGAAGACACATTTTATCAAAACACGGGAGGCTGCTTTGGCAATATGCATTAAACGCGTAGCTTCTCATCTTCACAGGTTTTTCATGCTGATGCTCGTATATAAATGAATGACTGTGAATGTAAAACGTTTGTAGTAAAAAATAGTTTTTATACACTATACACCCTCCTCATGTGATCACTACAGGGAATAACGGTACACGGGGAGCGGACGGGAGACGCCAAAGATGCTGCCGTTTTGTACACGCGGCTCCAAAGTGCACAGGGGAACGGAGCCGAAGTAAACTGGCTGCTTTGTGCTCTTTTGATTCGAAAGGTTGGTTGGTTAATGCTCGATGCAAAACAGCTGCTACAGTCTTAACACGCTGGTGTAGAAACATATTTAACCTGGACAGTCCTGCTTTGCCTGGTTTGGGTCCGTTGCTTACATTAGCCGTGTTTCCAAGCAAAGTGTTGAAATGAGGAACGCGAGCAAATTAAGGCAAATTAATGCGGACTGTTTCAGCGAAAACAGCTGATCAGTCACGTGACTGAAATGTCGGCCACGTCAGAACTTATTCGGCAAAGGCATTTCCATATCCCATTTCCACAGCTAATTATTGCCGGTTCAAACGTAAGTAGATGATCTTATTTAACAATGATCAGATTGGATTTTTATGGTTTGTTCATCATACTTCAATTTTAATGTTGCTTATTCTTCTTTGTGGTGAACGTCGTCACTTTAAGCCCTTCGTTTATTCAGAAACGATGCGTTTTCCTCCTCAGCTCTCCTTTTTTCATTATCTGAGCCTTTTTGTTTTGGGATATGTGATTTATGTACCTCATATACAATTAAATTGCTTTTTAAATTATTTTTTTTTTATTTGGGCCTCAGAAGGTTGTCAGACTAGGAAGGGAATGAAAGACAACTTGGAGCTGCCTGTCTGCATGCATATGTTAGAAATCCCAGGACGAGCCTTTCATTTCACTTTGGTTATATTCACAACACGATTTGTGACCAGTGAACCTCTTTAATTAATCATCACTTGAGCTCAGACCTTTTCATTAGACCCATTTCAATTATAAATGAGTCTCATTCTCTTTGGCTTTTCTATATCAGTGGTGAAATGAAACTGCGCTTCTGGCTTTAGTGACTGCAACACACCGGATGTGATGGTTCTACATTGCAAAAAAAGCCCTAATATGAAGAAGCCAAATGTCTTTTATTGAGCAAAAAAAATAAATCGGTCAGTGGGGTAAGGTAATTCTTTAAACTAGCCTAACAGTCTGGCCACTGAAAGACCATAATGGGCCTTAAGACTAGACACAAATGCCAAAATTTACCCAAGTAGTGTTTGGAAAATGTCCTTAAACAATTGCTAGTGCCATTGTCTTGAAAAAAGGCTAAACATTTTAACCTGGTGTTTACAGTGAAAGCAATAGCATACTATGCTTAAAATTAATACGGGTAAATAAGAGTTCTAACCAAGAACCCTCTTGCTGTGAGACGACAGGGCGACTACGGTAAATGAGATTGGCTTACCGGACACAAAGTAATCTCACATCTCTTTTCACGTCTTTATTGTTGACTCCGTATATCCAGAGGCTGCGCAGAACAAAGGATTCAAAACCAACGTAAAGACCATTGGTGCTCACGGTGACAACGAAAATGTAAGACCTATGGCAAGATGACAAATGTAACAGTGCTTTAAACCTCCTTATAATAAACAGGCTTCATACAGCTTTGCTGTAAAGGGTTGTCCCTTTTGGTTTGACTGAATCAGCCTTGGACGGGCCATTTCCCCCGGAAGACATTTCGGACACAGGTGTAAATACATTTACTGACGGCTGAATTGCATTGATCTGCTTTTTCCCCCCCTTCAGGATCCTGGTATTGTGAATGCTGTCACACTGCCGTGGCCCAAGTCAAAATGTCAGCTGTGGAAAATAAAAAGCTCCATCGTCTAGCAAGAGAACTTTTGTCGGCACCTTTGGCTGATGCTCACCTACCAGAGAGAAACGTTTCTGCTTGTAGTATCTATTATACCCAAATTAATTAACTTATGCTGCATACTTCCTTTTCTTTGTAGGAATATTTGGGGGCAGAAGAGACATTACAGGGATTTTAGAGTAGCGGCAGGTTATTGTATTGGGATAATAGGAATCATAGTTTCTCACAGCATTTCTATAGAACTAATTGGTTTTACTTGGAGCACTGATGATCCCTCCGAGATGTTATAGTTTGGTGATTTCTGCCTAACAGTTTTTCACACTGATTAAATAGAATATAAAATCAGCTTCATTGTCCCAGGAAATGTATTCAAACTGAACAGGCTCTGGTTGCAGCTGCTGACTTCTTGCAACCCAGAATGCTTTGGTTCTAGCCCCGCTCGTGCAAACCGTTTCGTTTCCCTGAACCTGCAGTGCTCCGGACTTTTTGGTTTTTTTGTCTGCATGCTGTTAGGGGGACGGGCGTGGCTCCGTCTGACTGCGAGTGCCGGATCAGAATTGTGCCACTGCAGCACAGAGGAGGAGGAAAGAAAAGATGGAGGTCTGAAGTTTCAGATATGACCAACACAGAAGCTGTTATTGGCCTTTTAGTTAATATGTCAAAATAATCCAATATAGCAGCATTTGTTTCATCAGAGATTAAAAAAGGTCTCAACATGTCTGAAGGGTTTTTGTGGGTTTTCAGTCTTATAATTAGAAACAGTTCATTGGGAAACAGGATGTAATTTACAAACAATATCCTAAATATTGGCAGTAAATAAAGCTGTCAGCAGCCTCTCCCAGAACTACTGGCCCAACAGTTCCATGGCAGGCGGAGGAGGAAAAAGGAGGGGAGCTTGATAACTCAGCTCATTGGTTGATGTAACAGGCCGGGTGGGGGGGGGAGATTAGGGGGAACATCCCTCCTGGGTGCAACACATCAAACCTACTGAGTCACCTTGCTGCATTGGAGCAGCAACCACATCCAATCAGCGTCATCTTCTGAGGTCAAAGACAGACACCAGCTGATTCTGCAGCAGGACGCTTTGCTTTGACGGACACGTATTGCCGCTGTTCTTAAAAAGCCTGCTAAACTACAATCAGCTCTTGGCTTTGGGGTTAAGATTAAACTCCGGATTAGATGTAGGTGTGCAGGTTAAACATACATCTCATAATCACCCAACGACACGTCAGGGGGTCTTTTGCAGTGTATCCACACCCACAACAGCTGAGTGAAGCCAAAGTCAAAAGGTGTTTTGATCAGCCTCAACAAGATCTTCTCTGAGATATGAGCCGGTTTGAAGGGCTCCACCGCTGATGGAGGGAGGACAGCGTCGCCGTTACTGAGCATTTTAACTTTCCACGCTATAACGTGTGGGCCTTCATCATAGATTGATTCTGGGAGCTGACTGGCTGTTACCTGTGGAGAGGAAGCGGTGCGTCGCCAGGAGGAGCCGAGGAGAAATCTTCACCTTCATCTCGTCCTCCGACAGCTTGAAGATGGAGGCGTCCTGCTGTTTCCGCTCGTGGTGACAAACGCGCCGCTTTGAACGGTTATCAGCTGACAGGACAGACACACGCCAGCACACACAGAATGAGGATGTTCAACTCGCACGTCTTTTGCAGTGATCCCAAACGTGTTGTCCTTTTAGTGGTGGGAGACGTTTTCAGATCCTTTAAGTAAAAGTACTAATACCACAACAAAAAAATACTCCATTACAAGTCAAACTTAAGTAGAAGTACAGAGGTATTATCAGCAAAATGTACTTCAAGTATTAGAGTAAAAGTATTAATTGTGACTGAGGGCAGACAGGATGTGGCCTTACTGCTCTTGGACAGGTGGTTATTTTGCCTAAATAATGGATTATCTAACACTCCACAATTCAGGTATTTGTGCTTTACTTTTAATTTTCCATTTTATGTTACTTTACACTTTGATTTCACCACATCACTAAAAACGACAGAACGCAAAGATTTGGTTCCTGTGGTTTATAATTTATTTCGGTACGTGTGCGATGACAGACAACACCACGTAATGGGAGTGTGGTTAACTAGTGTCAGGCTCTCAGGTCTGATCAGGGAGGCTCTTTACAACAACAGCCTTTGCAGGACACAAAGAAACCACTGGGGGGTGGCAAGAAAATAACGGAGAGAGAAGAGAGGCGATTTTGTTCACTGCTGGCACAAAGTCGCTTTGTGAAGGATCGTCTACGTAGCAGCACAGGCAAAACCTACAACATCAGGCACACGTTTAAATCACCGTTCAACCCGGTCACATGACCCATAATGCCCTTCTCTAGAATCCAACATGTAAGAAATGTCTTAAAATTAAAACAGGTTTTATGAACAGTTTGTTGCTTCACAGAGTGATACAGTACCAGTTAATTCTTGTAATTGCTCATTCTGAAAAGAAAGGAATCGTGATTTTAGTCAAAACTAAAGTGGGAGAGTCGTGTTCATGCAGCAAATAGCAGGACCATCTATTTACATCAGCTGCATTGTGTTCCACACTAGATACATGATATCTAATCCTGTTGAGTGATTTAAATAACCGAGGAAGTGCTGTAATTTAATTAAAAATGACAGAATTTCAAGTGAACCTTTGTGACATGAAATTATTTGGATCGCACAAAAAGAAAAAAACAGGCAATCAGCAAACGAAGGGACCTGCATAAAAAGACATTTTAACTTGGAGCTCTGCTTTGCACTGTCTTCCTAAAATCATTGCACCTCCCGAAAGGTTTTACACCTTCATGTGAGAACAGAAAAATAACCGTCCTCCCGTTGGTTCAACTGCAAAATCCCTGCTGCAGTTTAACCAATCAAGAGGCTGAGATAAGCAGGGGAGGGGCACAACGGCACACACATGACGATACTTCCTGTGGCGCACAGGAGGCAGGAAGTGGGCAGACAGGAGAGGCCATTACTGGACCTTGGTGACAGTCTCGTGGATGGACTGAGCGACATAGTCGATGTTCTTGGTGGTCAGGCCGCACATGTTGATGCGACCGCTGGCCATCAGGTACACGTGCTTCTCTTTGATCATGTACTCCACCTGTTTGGCTGCAAGACACATCACATCACAGTGATGTCATCCACTGATGCTTCATGACAAAACAAGCTTCACTTCTGAGCTTTTTCGGGAGTTTTCAACTATAATCCGAGCTCATCTCTACGAACGGATATCTGCATAAGAGCGCAGAATCTGTAGGCAAGGAGTCCGAGGAGTGTTGACCAATCACATTTGAGCAGGTTTTGGTAGCATGCAGGCAAAGAGAAGATGCAATCTCTGAACCCCAGATATTAACTTTTGAAAAGTGTATCTGCATTCAAATTGTCACGAGATGATAGCCAATGGGTTTGGAGATTGCTAATCGGACCGTAAACATTGACCAGAGCACAGACGAGCAAGTCTTGGCCCGAATATCCGGAATCCAGATATCCATTGGCTACAAGGGAATCCCCCGAATCATTGATAAGCAATAGCTGATGGGTTTCCAGATTGCAAGAAAACTCCATTCGCTGATGAAGACCACCAAATAAGATAAGACAATATAAAACTTTATTAATCCACAGCTCGGAAAAGTTTGCAGTTTTAGCTTGTGGATGAAAACTCTGGAATAAGCGAAAAGTAAACTTTGGCTCAGGATTGTTTTGTCAAGAATAAAACACACAGTCCCACAGTCAGGTCAGGTAAGGCCACTTCTAGCGATAATTACAACACTGTACTCTCTAAGTTAAATATCGAGTTCTCAAAACAGAATAAACTATGTTTTAATTTGATGACAATAATTCACTATAAAGTTACACTTTAAAAAGGTTTATAGTCTGGCTGCCTCCTAACCAGACTTCCTGCCAAGGTAGCGCTTGATACATGTCGATACTTCACCGACCAGCCAAATGTTAATATTCTACATGAAGACAACAGAGCATCTCATGGTTGGAAGAGGGAAAATATTTATCACATTCTAGGGATAAGTCACCATGACAGATGATTTAAACTATGATACAACAGCTGGATGTGTGTGTGTGTGTGTGTGTGTGTGTGTCCACTCACGGTTCAGGCCGGTGAAGCTGAACATGCCGATTTGCTGTGTGATGTGGTCCCAGGTCCCCGGGGTGCCCAGAGCCTGCAGCTTGGTCTTCAGCTGATCCCTCATCAACAGGACACGGTCTGCCATGGTCTTCACGTTGCCCTTCCTACAGAGATGAGAGGGAGGACAGCGAGAGTGGGACAAGCAAGAAGAGGAAAAAAAAAAAGGGGGGGACACAAGACAGCAAATGACAAAAACGATGACAACACTTAGGAGACATGAGATAAACGGAGGTGGCCGCGATGTCGTTCGGGGCGTACCATTCAGCGAAGAGCTCGGGGCTGTTGAGGGTCTTGCTGACGATGCGTGCTCCCTGAGACGGCGGGTTGGACCAAGTCGTCCTAACAAGCTTCTCCATCTGGGACAGGATGCGGGTCAGGTTCTCGCTGTCCTGGGCGACCACGGTCAGGTTACCAACTCTCTCATCTGATAACAGCGGGCAGAGAAAAGAGGGACTACATGAGAGCATACAAGGTTTTGGGAGAGTTAAACCGTCTTTTCTTGGCATGTCCAAGTCCTCCGAGCCATGTTATGCACTACATCACCTGTGTGCGTGTCACGTGTACTCACTGTACAGGCCGAAGTTTTTGGAGAAGGACTGAGCTACAAACAGCTCAAGGCCCTCGGAGACAAAGAAGCGGATGGCCCAGGCGTCTTTATCCAGACTGCCAGAGGCGAAACCCTGGTACGCAGAGTCGAAGAACACAAACAAGTTCCTCCTCTAGAGACAGAAAGAAACCCCAGTAAAAGATGAGAAAACACCTGTAGGATACAGTTTAAAAAACACAGATCTCCTTTGAGTAAATCATTTGAAACGTTGGGATTTGATCCCTGAAAACGACGGCGGCATGTGACAGAACGCGTCAAGGCCATGCGACACCTGCAACACGTCAACGTGTGTATGAGCTGAAAAACCACAGCAGCCAGCACCGTCTCACCTTCATGACCTCAGCGATCTTCTTCCACTCCTCCTGGGTCGGGTCGGTGCCGGTGGGGTTGTGCGCGCAGGCGTGGAGGACAAAGATGGAGTGTTCTGGAGCTTTCTGTTGAGAGAGGTTAGAGTCAGATCATCTGTCCCAAACGACGCTGGGCGAACGCGGTTTTCAGAGGCTTGTCAAAGACGGACGCTCAGGAGGGTGAGCGGCGTCCTCGTAGAGGAGAATGTCATGCATTTCCTGGCGTTACGTCAAATTATCAGCACCCATATTATTAAGCCAGATTAGTTTACGAGACAATTCTACTCAGAGTACAGTATTTACAGCACGTAGATGTTTAAAGTTGCTAATGTGTGACAAACATCATCGTGATGTAGTACTTCCTTTCAGCCTTGGAAACAACCAGAAATCCCACATTATATTCCTGACATTTGTTTTATTTGACGTTACAGCTTCATAAGAACGGACCTGCTACCCAACCGTTTTAAAAGCGGACGCGACTGGGGATGATTGAATGGCACGTGGAGACTTTTTGCTGAGTCATTATCCACGTTAAAATGCTGACATCGAGCAGTCGTGCCCACCCTCCTCACCTCCAGGTCGTCCACGAGCCCGGTGAAGTCCAGGCCCCGATTAGCAGCATCCCAGTAGTGGTAGGGCCGGATGTCTTTGAAGCCAGCATCAGCAAACACAGCATTGTGGTTCTCTGGGACGAGGAAGAGGAACATACTGCAGATGTTTAAAACCTCAAATCCATGACTGTGACCCTCATCACTGACATCTAGGTCTAACAAATCCTCACACAAAACGACCGAAACCATTCGTCTTTTATCAGGATAGTAGAAACTAATTTTCATCCTTAAAAACCGTATCAACAAAAGAGACTTTGTCAGTCACGATACTGAAACATTCCGGCGTTTGAGGCAGCAGCAGAAGCAGAAGTTAGTCAGTTACTGGCTTTAGTGCGGTCTACTAACCCCAGGTGGGCGCAGAGACGTAGACGGGCGTGGCCGTGTTGTTGACGCCGTTGTACCAACGCCGCAGGAACTCGGCCCCGATCCTCAACGCACCCGTCCCACCCAGAGCCTGGACCCCTCCCACCTGATGGAGAGGACAGCAGGAGGGGAAACAACCGGGAACATGAATCACGTGAGAAGAACAAAGACATCTGGTTAAAACATGCGCTAAATGAAACAACTCAGGGATGTATAACTGACAATTAACTATTACTGACATTTCACTGGTATTTGATTTATAAAATCATCTTTTTCTCTCAATCTATAAAATAGATGACAAATGCCCATCACGAGTTATCAGAGCCCCTAATCCTCCAGCTGCTACAGCCCAAACATTAAGCTGTGCGCCAGAGCCAGCGTACAGGCTGGAAGCGATTCATGTGTGCGCGTCCCACCCTGTTCTCCTTGATGGCGGGGCTGTCGTCTCCCAGGGCGACCTTGGAGGAGGCGGAGCGGAACTCGGGCAGGCCGAGGATGGGCAGGTACTCGTGGTTCAGGCTGTCGTCCTCCACGATCAGCCGCTCCACCTTCTTCACCACCGGCAGCACCCAGGGCTGGCAGTCATCGGTGCGGTAAGCTGGAGGGGGCCACAAAGCGACGCGGCACTTTTATCAACAAGCCACGAAGCCTTCTAGTTCCAGCGTCATCTGGATAAAACGTTCAAAAATAAAAGCTTTTCTGCAACACGTTGGCATGGAATGCAAACCTGGTTCCACCCAAACTGTCTCCAGTCATCCAGAACAATATAGAATTTATGGCTAAATTTAATTCTCATATACGTGCACCAAAAATTGTTTGGCATTTGCTGCCATGCTGCATTATTTTGTCGTCCCCATCATCTTGGGAGAATTAAACCAGCCATTATTTTCATTTGCAAAAAACAACATGCAACTGTAAACCTAAAAGAAATGACAGCAATAACCTTGCTGTCTGAAATGACGCAGACAGGCAGAGGAAAGGACAAACGTACCATTTTATTTAATGCAATGTCACACACTCTCTGAAGGTCACCTTTAATAGCCAGTAAACTAAGTGTGTGTTGCACATGCTTGACTCCTTAAGAACTCTTGGTGCAGAGCTGTATCAAATATCAGGCCCTGGCCACAGCTGTAGACGGTCACTACGGGTCAAAGCGCGGACTCACAACCGGTCTCGGACCGGTGGATCACCTGGAAGGACATTTGTTGGCCTTCAAACAAACTTAACGTGATGCCAACGTGATGCCAAAAAGACAAAGAATTGAGGAGACAGCGATTATTACAATGTAAGACTTATAACAGAGTTCAGGGCTGAAGCTGCAAACCGGCGGCGAGTGTGAAATGTGGATCGGGTGGCACAAAGGCCTTTTATAGAGAATTTTCTAACTCCGGAAACAAACAAAAAAACAGTTTCTGTAACATGTCGGCTGCTGCTTTCTGGACTCGCGTCCCACACAGGGAAGTAGGACACGGCAGAAGTGTGCACCGATTGATGTTAATTGATCCACTGCTTTCTTTTCCGTTCCACACCGGGAGCACACACCGCCATTAAACTCAAGGCTCGCCAGGCCCTCAAGAAACAAGCATCCACGTTGGAATCAAACTGCCGCAAGACCAGCTATTTGAAGTCTGATCGGCAAGAGTTCCTCCAACAGTGGTACTTAAGTGCTCAGATACTTACATTGTGTGCTGCAGTGAGTCGTAGTGTCTGCAGGACTAATGACGGTTTCTAAGGTGTCCTGCAAAAGCAGCATTAATTAAAGGGGACATCATCCACAGTGTTTACAATGACCCCACTGCTTCAAAACTAGCAAGAAACATTTAGCCAAGACGCTTAGAAATAACAATGGCAGGATCCTACAGAACACCAGCAAGAAAGGGACTCTGGTTATGTCGAGAATGATGCGTTCAAGGACACCGTAAGTGCTGTGTATTTAACATCATCACATGCGTTTAACAGGAGGTTTTTGGGGTAAACGCTAGCCACGATTAGACGCGAGATGGGGTTCCGCTTCCCTAAAGTATCACTTCTCCCGGTATCAGACGTGAAGCAGCTGTAGCGTTTGTGCTGTGCCGACGGGAGTAAATTAGCTAGCTGTCAACACGAACGGGAGCTATGTTGCGCTGCAGCCGGTTAGCTTCACTGCTAGCTTGTGGCGAAGGTCAAATCAAAGGGTTGCTAATGTTTGCTAGCGTGATAACAACACAGCACCGCGCCGAGGAGAAGCTCAACGCGACGATAGCTACATGGGGCTAGCAAGAACAGCCGGTGGCGGCAGCGTCAGGCGGGCTCACTCACCGCCAGAAAGCGAACGTAGCTTTAGCATTAGCATTAGCATTAGCTTTAGCTTTAGCTATAGCTATAGCTGTAGCTGTAGCTTTAGCATTAGCAGGCAGCGACCGTCTCTTACCTCCAACTCCCAGATTCACCTTCTGCGGGTGGTTGTCCTCTCTGAAATCCGCGGTCAGTTTGAAGACCGCTACCGGAGGGGCCTGCGGGACATCGCTGAAGATGGACATGGCTCAGGGCAAGGCGGATGCGACGGGCAGAGAGAGAGACGAGACGAGACGAGACGGACGAGTTCACCTTCACCCCGCTGGTTCAGGAACCGGCAGAAAGAGGGAGTCAACCCGGCAGCCAATAGGAAGGCACGTAACACTGACGCAGCCCTGAGTTAGCCAATGAGAGCGCAGCTGCGAAAATAACTCAATATTCTTCACATTTCTCATATTTAGCGTAGTTTTATTTATTTGAAATAGGTTCAGATTTAATCGTGGTTGTATTTTACTTACTTACCTTTACTAAATATTTATTTAAAATGTTGTATATATGATAATAACTCATCTACACTCTGAATATATGCAATACAGTGCAGCTACAGGGTAAAACAGTAATAGTGTAGTGTTTGCACTCTAGATAAGCTTATTTTACTGGAGATTTTATTGATCGCACTAATTGACAACTAATTAAGTCCTATAATACAGGCATGCCACATTTTAAAGATAATCTAGGCTATAATTAGATAAATAAATGCCGTTCTTAAATGCCACAAATCACAAAATGTTCCTAAAACTGCACAGTATGCAAATGGGAGTACAGTATGCACACTCTGTAAAGGTTATCATGAAAGATAATCCAGTAGGTCCTTTAATCTCTCATGCACTAGGCTCTGTGCTTCACATAAACGTGAGTGATCAGCAGTGCGTGGTCCAGATAAGATGAGTGTGTTATCAACACCATCAGAGTGGAGTACAGTGATATCTGAGATGCAGCGCGTGAAAGCAGAGCCTGTGATCTGCCACAAGAGGTCAGTGTGACCCAGCAGAGGAATGTGTAGAGTCAAACATGCAGAAACTCTGACTTCACAGTTTACTAACACTGAAATTATTACCCAACCTTCCCATCCACCATTTGCTTTTACCCAACTTGTTTTATTCTCATGTTAAACCAGTGGTGGAGAAAAAGTATGCTGTTTGTTTTTAACTCACAATAAACAAAAGTAACAATAACACTGTAAAATATAGTCCCGTGTTGAACACTTAAAAAAAAAAGTACATTCGCAAAAGTATATTATCAGCCAAATAGAGTATATTATTTTTAAACGTATTAAAAGTACTTATTATGAAAGCATGTTACATCACTATATACTATTATATTAGTCTCTCTCGTTTGATCTGAAGTGTTTGACGAATAGCCTCAGCTTCACGTCTGCACAGTCTCCACTTCCAGCTCATGCTCATGTTTTTGAGTCAGCGAAGTGTGACCCTAACACACACACACACACACACACACACACACACACACACACACACAC
>JAVQJF010090430.1:0-42282 GCA_036023855.1 Gadopsis marmoratus
GTCCGTCTGAGTCATTACTGAAAAAATGAGACAGAGAGAGAGAGAGAGAGAGAGAGAGAGAGAGAGAGAGAGAGAGAGAGAGAGAGAGAAATTAGTTAGTTCAGTGTTTGTGTAAAGCAGCACGTCACGCTGACTCATGGTCTGCTGTGGATGTCAAACACTATGGGACTGATGGGAAGCACCACGGACAACCAGAAACATCTGGCCATAAAGCCTCACAATACAAACAAATATAAACAAACCCAGCAGACACAGAAATCCCAGCAAAAACTAAACATTGAATACCCCATTAGAAGTACAGTATGTGCCCCAGCTTGCCCAGTTTACTCTGCAGGAGAAGCTTTAAAAAAACAAAAACTGCTGGACTGTGATGTTCAGCCACTGCATTTGATAAGAAAGAATATGACAGACTAAGAAAAAAAACCCTCAACACAATTTGCCGAATTTCTTTATACGATCGATGTGTGTATTGATTTTCGCACCACAACCCATTTAAAAAGGGTTCCAGGAACAGTATCTCTAGTACCTTGCACTCCCAGCTTGGAATCGATACAGGACACAGCTGAACCACCAGCTGTTAGCAAGTTTGTAAAATCTTAAAGTGAAGGTAACATGGCCTAAGATGCCCTGCCAATGTAATCTCTCCCTCCTCTCCTCAAGCGGTCAACAAGTCTGCAATTTTATAGTGGAGAGGAATGTGCAAGAGGAGAGATGTGGATGCATTGCTTTTTTAACTATACAGAATTTAAGAATATAACTGGCTGATAATGATATGATAATCCTGTGTGAAGGATACCTTTAAAATGCACGGAGGACCTAACGGAACAATGACCAGGTATAGTATCAAGCTATCCCATTCTCTAACAATGATTATAGCTTAGCTCGCCAGCTTTGTGCAGAAGTAAACACAAGGCACCGCAAAAGTGTGGTCTAGATCACCTACTTGCTGACCATGCAAAATCAAACCTTACAGTAGATATCATGTAACGCTAAAACCTTTGCTTTGTAGAGTCGACACTGGTTCAAACTTAAAAACCTTTCCTCAGTCCTCTGTGAGCGGTCTTTCTATGAACAATTGATCGTGCATCTATTGTTCAGTCTTAATTAAACTTTTTACAGCAAATACATGCACTGATGGGCCTTTAAGTACAACTATGTTTGTGTCTGGTGTGTTCCTGGACGGCTGTCAGACTGACTGCTGTATGTGCTCTTTGGTGGGAACAAATGAGTGGGTGCAGCGGAACCATTAGTCAGTGGATGGGACTCCCAGGAGAAACTCTGGAGTTGTGCCGTTAACCAGGATACTTAACCTGGCTCATCTATTCCACAGACCAGCTGTCTAAATAGACGATGAGTGAAAAGTCTGAAACAGTGAAAATTCGTGTTTGAGGCTCATCTGCTCAGAGAAATCAAGGGCTTAAAGATTTAGTGACTGATGACTGTTTCAAACACACTGAGCATCTGGAACAGTGAAGACGATTATGCTGCAGGAATGGTTTTGAAAAGTTTGTGTGACTGTTTCAAACCTGATTTTCAGAGGAGTACCCTTCAAACCATGGGATCACTTCATATTGAATTTCCTTTTTTTCACGGCGACCACCAAAACACTTTTTCGTTGTGGCAGTCCAGTGTGAGACAGTTACCTTCCCCTCTCCCTAAAACAAGAATCTACTGCCATGCTAGCAGTTTTATGAGACTTTGCTTTGAGCTAAATGCTAACATCAGCATGCTCACAATGGCAATGCCAACATGCTGATGATAAACTGGTTTAACATTTACTAGGTTCACCATCTTAGTTTTGCATGCTAACATTTGCTAATTAGCACCTAACACAAAGTACAGCAGGTATTTGGTCATAAACCAAAGTATTGGACAAATTGAAATCTTAACTTAAAGATGGTGCAAGATGAAAAGTAACAAGGATTTTTAATAGCAGGAATTTGCAATTCTTTAATTTTGATCTGTTCAAAAAAGTCATATAAAACAATCAATTTAAATGTAGCTTCTGGCATGTTCTCATGGCTCCCCAAGATGTTGCTGTGGTGGAAATAACAGCTAAAGCTAACTGCATGAGATGCGGAAAAGCACAAATCATTGCATCTGTAAAACACCATAAAACAAAGTGAACAACAAATGAAAGCAGATCCGATCTTCGGGGGTCCATTTGTTAAAATAGCCTTGAAGTCATTAGGTGTGTGGCGACCACCAGCTTCCTGGGTGACCGTAAGCAGAGCTGAGAGATGCCTTTCATGCTGCATTGAAGACATTACAAACACCAATACTCATTAGGTGGCTGGAGCTACTGGGGAGGAGCACGGCAGCGGGGAGGCGCTGGTCTTTCCCACAGTCGGCTATCTCAAAGGCTGCACAAACCGTGCCGGTGCGGGGGACAGGGCGGCCTCTGTGCCACACATCAAAACAGCTGGAGTGACTGATAGGGTACCTCTCCTGCAGGCATCCATGGTATGCACTGTACACAAGTCCTGCCATTGTGTAAAGGGCCATGTTTTGGATTAGCAAACATGGATTCCAATTCCAATTACTCCTCTGATGTTTCTGCTCTGATCTCACTACATGGCCACGAGGCAGCGGGAGCCAATGATACACACACACACACACACACATATATATATATATATATATATATATATATATTACACACACACAGACACTGCTGCATTGTTACTTGGCAATTAGCCTCTTTTATCCTGCAGTGGATGCTTTTGTGTGACCTGAACATAAGTAACAAGACCAAATGGATCAGAGGTTCCAAATCAGTTGGCACAGGTCACTTCCCTGTATGAGCAGGAACACTGTGGTCCTGCTTTTTAACAGATCAAATTAGTTCATGCACACACACATGCATACACCCAGTGCAGGATGCAGGACAGATTGTACCGGTTGTGTAACCGTGGCTTCAACTGCATAAATCGGTGATGGCAATGACATCCGACTGCTGCCTCTGGCGTCGCAGTTTGTCATTAATGATCCTGCCACGGTCACTGGTGATAGGATAATGATTGTGCCTTTGGGTTGGTTGGGTCAGATTGGTTGGGCTGCTGCCAGATTCTGCTGCAACTGGGCCAGTAAACTCATCAGGATGCTGATGGTGGTGGTATTTGTGTTTGACCATGTTTTTTTAAGAAATTATTCTAATTAAATATTCTTTCCTGAAAGTCTGAATGGTTTTAATTTTCATCTAGCTTCGGAAAGGTGACATCATACCATGTGCCATGCCATGCGCATGCTTTGGAGAATCTCTGTTTTCGGCAGAACAATCGGTGAGCTGACCCGATTTAAATTCTGTTGAACTGATCATTTCAGTACAGACCAGCTGCTTTCTTGTCAGGCTGAAACTACAATGTGGAATCTGCAGACTGTAGTTTCATTTTGAGAACAGCTCTGTTCTCAAGCAAGACATTCCAGAGTGGGAATGGCTTGCTTGAGATTCACATCCCTGCATTCTCATGTCAACATTATCCAGTGAAGGCAAAGGATGTGAAGGAAACAATAGAAAACACATAATCCACGAGGATAGAGTGAATAGCAAGACGTGCATCAAATACATAAAACGAGATATTTTATGTTTGAATGTCTTTGTTCGTTCTGTCGCGGCTGCGACCTTTCTGTAAGTATATCATGGGCTAAGAAATAAATCAGAATGAATATGCTT
The DNA here is from genome assembly GCA_036023855.1 of Gadopsis marmoratus. NCBI lineage: Eukaryota > Metazoa > Chordata > Actinopteri > Centrarchiformes > Percichthyidae > Gadopsis > Gadopsis marmoratus. Next base: position 3,674 of record JAVQJF010090430.1, read on the forward strand.
TTAATGACAGCTAATCCTAACCCCAATGCCAAGAGAGTGGTTACCACAGTAACCCAAACCTCACACATCTCACACCTCAGTCTGACTGGTTCAAATCAATTTCTACCTTTTGATGGTACAGAATAATTAAAAGGACATTTTCCCTCCAAAAAGGAATTCAATTTATTTTAATGGTATGCCGGGCAACATCCTTTGCACTTCCCAGAGATCTCCTGTCACCCACTGAAATTCAGGGCACTGTCATGGTGACTTTGAGGGCTGTCAGGTGCCCTATCATCAAGGAAATTAGATTCAACTAATGTATAGGCACCATCAAAAGTGAGCTCAGACCAGAAGTAGGATAGTGATGTGATTTTGACAAATTCATAGCAGTTCCAGCCTGCAGTGACTGAACACCCCCAGGAGGTTTCAAACACATTAACACTGCACTCTGGCTGGTGGAGATGTGATCGTCGAGATGTGATCGTCAGCAGCTATAGTACGTGGCCAATGCGCAGGGCTCTGCCAGCAGACTAGTTGGCTGTTAATTAAACTTCCATTCAGAGGAGAAAGTGTCCAGATCAAAATGTACAACCACACTCTGAGCTGTGGTTCACGCCTGGCCACAGAAAACCTCTTTTCTGAGGTTTACCGTAAATTCTCAAATAGTTGCCTTTATTCATCTCATGGTCAGAGAGAACCAGGCTTTTATTTCTACTTTCCCCAGCTCCCTAGATGATGCAAACTCAAGACTTTGTCCATGTTTACCTGTTGTCTGGATAAATTCAGTATAATGTCCATTTCCATAGAACTAACTCCATCAGTACAGCAAGTGTCATGTCAGGCATTCCACTTTGCCTTTTTCCCCATTTAACAATGTTACGATACCAAACCCAAGACCTCCTCCAAAATGTTGACTTTTCTAGCTTAGCACGAGTAGAAAAGGAAAAACAACCCAGAATGAACTAGTTTATTTCTGTTAAAAAAGAGAAAATCAGAGCACTTTGAACAGCATTTCTTGTATGAATGGTGCTATATAAATAAAGTTTATTATTATTATTAATATAATAATACAATATGACTGTGGAAATGGACATTATGCTAAATCTACCACATGATCTGTAGAAGTACAGGCAATTTCACTTCCCTCAATGTGTTTTTTCCCCCGGCCTTTCTAAGGGAACAGCCTTTACTTGTTTGTCCTGGCCCACTGCTATTATTTGAATGCCAGTTCTTATATGACAATTCTCTGTAGATAAGCTTCTCACAGTAACTGCACTGTTTTGTTTCCCATTTCACAAAGGAAGGTGCTTTGATGCAGGTGTAGTCTAATGTTCTTTTGAATGCTGTCAGGCCTGAAAGAGCATGAAAATTACAGATTCAGAAGATTTCAGCCTGTTCCTTTTAAGAAAATGGCTCATTTGATATATTGTGGTGCCATCTGAATGATGCTCTGCGTGCAGTTGATGGAAGGCTGCGATTTCCGGGCCCGGTTAACGGTTTCCCTCCAGACCTTCCCTGTGACCAGGGAGGTGAGAGGAGACTGAACCAGCACATCTAAAAGGGCATGTTGAGTGATTTTTCTGTTGCAGCTCAGACATGGCCCCAAGTGTTCCAGGAGACGCAGGACAATTGCCAGAAACTTAGAGTTGGAAGCGCATCATAAGACACCTGTGATAGCAGACGGATCTTTAGGATTGTTATTTATACTAAGCAGCCAATTAGACAGCATTGCATGTAATGATATATATGAATTTATAAAACATGGCTATTATGGTAATTTAGGCTTTTAAATGTATTGCATAATTAAAAGGAGATCTTTAACTACAGCACCTTAAGAGACTGCATAAAGAACAAAACTAAGTGGATTGACTATACCACTACTTGATTATAGAGAAAACACCTGCAGGAGGGAAAAGGCAGGATGGACACTGTAATGGTAGCAGTAAGAGTTATAATGATGCTAATTTGACCTGTGACTGCACAAAAAGAGGAACTTTGTGTTCATCAAAGAATAACTTTTAGTACTCGTGATCTCAAGGGCACAGCAAGCCGAATTTAGCATTCAAAATTAAATAATTTCAATTAAAATTCCTATCAAGAAAAATAATATTTGTGAGATGCTTTCAGGAGGTGGCCTGAAGATTTCCTCATCCTTCCAGTTGTATTTGCGTCATTAAGATCCACATCAGAGGAGTGGACAAAAATGCTTGCTCGTTAAAAAGCAATTTGTCGAAGACAAGTCAAGTGTATGGTCTGTATACAGTTTATATTCACACTAGGTGACTCTGTAAATACTGTCTACACTTCAGAGTGTCTTGCATGTTATGGGCTCAAAATGTAGAAGAATTACATTCAAGTGTAGCAATGGTGTGTTAAATTTAAAGTGGCTATAATCTATTATTATAATGCATAAAAAAGCTCTCAAACCCCTTTGTACACTACCTGCTGAGCACCAAACGGCAGACAGTTAGAGACCAGCTCTGGTGAACATAGTGCAGCATTTAGCAACTAAAGAGCCAGATATTTCCTTCAGAAGTTGGCAGAAACCACAAACAGAGCTAAAAGATATAGGACATACATTCATCAAGTGGCCAGAAAAATGACTCCAAATGAACGCCAATGTTGCTCCATGACTGGATGTGTAAATAAGCAACTGTTTGCTAACAACTTAAAAAGTGATGATATATCAATATTGTGCTCACGGCATTTGTCTTTAATGATCCTGCCTCCATTGCAGGGTATTAAAGATGTTCCTCTATTTGGTATACATTTAAAGCGAAAGCATAATTAGCTGATATTTATTGACTTTTTCAAACTTTGGACAGTTTCTATCAAACCACTGAGGAAAACTGTCTCCATGCTGGGACCAGACCAGACTGCTGTGCAAAATTGCCGACATTTTTGCTCACAAGAGGGCCATTCTAGTTGGAAGGAAGCACAAAAGAAAGATAGAAAGGAATGCCAGAAAAAGCAAGAGGCTACCTATATGATGAAATACAGAAATATCCTATAATGACATGTGTTTTTTTTGCCAGCCTTTTAGAAGCACAGCGTTCTTGCTCCCTGTGTGCACGCACAGTATTTTCTCATGGCATAACTTGGCCATTAGAGTCACTCTGATGCACCACATATATTTGCTATTCATAACAGGAAGGACATGTCCCGATTGACCGCGCATATTTCTGTGACAATTGTTTTCACAGCTATTGTTCCAGTCTATTCTGGAATTCCACCTTTTTTTTCTTTGAGTTTATTCCACCTCAATAAGGACAAAGAGGGAAGACATTTTCATTCGGTGATATTCAAACATTCCAGGTTCTGGCGAGCCATCAGCTCGCAAGTAAGTCCAGAAAATGGCTGCGAAGTTGCCAAGTCCAGGTCATACATTTCAGAGACCCCATTCGGACACTTTGAGACATCAAAATGTCATCATTCAGCCTAAATAACATGTTAAGTTGCTGCTGGTGCTTGCTCTGTGGTGGAAATATGCTACTAGAAATCTGATTTAAGAGGTCTTTTTGAGCTTGAGTGCTAAAGATGGGATAACAACAACACAGCTAACACCTTTCAATTGAAAGCAAATGCATAGAAATGTAAATGAAAGCATATAATGCAGCTTTATTTGTTTACATTTAAAATCCACTCTGGCCGCTGCAGCTTTAACTGTTCACGCTGAATGTGTTTTGTGAACCTGCCAGACAGCTTATTTTTTCTTTTTTACCACCATGCGAGTTTAAAATATAGCACCATACATTTTAAATGCAGTGTGTGTTGGGTACCACTTACAGACTACTAATTTGTTTGGAATGCACATAAATTCTCAACTTTACTGTAGGGGCACAGCTGGCCAAACGACTAATGTACCAACAAAAACACAGAGCAAATGAAACCGGTTCACAATGTGCACAACGTGTGTAAAATCAAAAACAGTTTCCGTTTTGACACACAGCATCATGGGTAATTCAAGATTTGTTCCCCTGACACGACTTTAATGAAATTGCAGTAGCTAGCAAATCTTACACGTGTGGAGCAGCGTATGACGAAGTGCAAATGAGTCTCAAAGGCCACCAGCAGGTCTTTGTGCCCTGCACGTCTGACTTATTCAATACAGCACAGATTCAACATGCCCAGCTCGCACGACTTTCCTGATATTTTTCTAAGGACAATTGAAGGAGTGACTCATTACCTGCAGCATTAACTTTGAAATTAAATTCAATCTGGTGGAATTTTGATTGCGACACAAGCCAATTAATCTTGTGGTTTAATAGAAGATGCATTATATTTTCTTGTGGATAACTCCTGCTTAATTATCAATCACATTCCCTGTCATTTCTGTGTGTGTTTTATTTGCATTATATACATATATAAAATGCATATGTGTATAAATATCAAAGTGAGATAGAATAGAGTGGAAGTGGGGCTGTACCTGTTCCATCCAGAGAGTGAAGGAGCGCTGCCAGGAGTTTTTCTTCTCCAGATGCAGGTATGTGTTGAAGAGGATGAGGTAAATGTAACGCTCCAGGTACTGCAGGCTCCTCAGCAGCAGCTGCTGACAATCCTTCTTTGTCTTACCACTTTTGATCTGCAAAAAGAGTTAAACAAAGCTCTATTGGTATATCAAGTGGGCACACATTTTTTCCCCAACAGTAATAGGTTACTTACATTTTTACATTTGTACTGTGTAAAGGATCAAAAGCTGTGCAGGCTGTCTGTAATTGCCTCCTGCCTGCAGGTGGTGTTTGCATAATGTTGGTCTTTTCTTGCCCTTTAACCTGCCTCGATGGAGGCTCTTTGCATTTACCATCTTGTCACTTATTTGAAGTTGAAAGCACTCAGAAAGCACAGACTTTCACCAAGGCTACACGACCACCACAATATATCCAACTATATCGGTACTTTCTATCTAAATCTAACTGAAATAATAGCAAATGTAAATAAGTTAGTCACAGGAAATATCACAAGAATGCGTTTACTGGGTTCAAACCAAAAACAAATGTCAACAGCACTTCCACCAAATTTAATTTGTCGTTCCCGCTAATGAACAAACATACAAACTGGCCCATAACAACAAAACAAAAAGGTAATGACGCATAAAATTCAGTAATGACCTAATTCATCTTGAAATAAATAAAGCACTCACAATATTTACATGTCACATTGTGTAACCCAATGAACACACTCTAATTTTTCTTATTAGTTTGGGGTTAATCATACAGTGACAGCCAGTGGTCGAGGACTTGTGCAGTGAAAAACACGACCAGTGAGAACAGGCGTGTTTTCAACTTCTATAACATCTTCATTCCTGCACTGTGTTTCTCCTATATCTCCTCAACCCCCTCCCTCTGCATGGACATTATTTCTGCTTAGGGCCAACATAATGTTGTTTCTTAGTCTCCCTAAGGCCACCAGCTCCACCAACAGAGGGTCTGTGTCCTGTAAAGTGCAGACACAGTAGCAAACACATATGAGTCACACATCAACAGCTTTGACTATTACGATACACACAAAAACACCAAAACAGTAAAAGAGCAAGCTCTTAGCAACCTATGCTAAGAGTTGTCACTGTCTTTCCTCCGGCCACATGTTGGAAAAAATAATTAAAAGGCAATAACCACAATTTAGTAGATCAAATCTTAGTGGTTGGATCTTTTCCTATTTCTTATTTTCCTTGACTCTCTGCTGGTCTTTGCTTGGCAGGTAGTACACACTCTCTTTAAACGTTTATAGCAGGAGTTCAGTTGGTAAGTCATCTACCTAAACTGTCAACCAACATACAGTGTCACCAACAATACACCATAGTATTCACAAGTTTACTCCCAGTGCTTCCAAATACCCTTAAACTCCACTGTTTTATAAGTAAGCACTATCGTTACATGGTTTTTCTTATGATAATTACTGAATAATTTGAATTTTCGTGGCACAACCCTATGGTCAGAAACACATACAACAGTGCAATTATCTAAAGCATGAGATGCTCCTGTAAGTCCCTTGATTGTTATTCAAGAGACCACATAATAGTACTCTTACATGACAATTTCACTGTCTACAGGAGGGATAAAACTCCAATCTTGGACACAAGCTCATTATAAAGCCATAGTTCACACAAAAATTTGATGCACATCAAAAGGTCTGCTTATGTAACCTAGCAAAGCAGAACTGTAACAATGAAGCAGCTCTGTAACAGCACAGCAACATTCTCACATAGTACGGTTGGTCATTTGTTCGCTCTTCAATTACATGCAGACAGGCTTTCTTCAGCGTGGCGAGTCAGTGTCAAGATGTTTCCCCGCCCCCCCCCTCCTTTTTCCTGATTGCTGAGAGCCTTAAGCAGTTCCAGGCCTCAAGTAAAAGCGTCTGCCATCCAGCCGTGTGGCCGAGTGTGAGGTGTGCCATGTCAATTGGGGTTAAGAGAAAGTAATAAGCAGGGACAAGGTGTAGTCTAGCTCAATGAGCTGTTAGCAGTTCCTCAGACACGTTCTCGCAGCTGACTGTTGTCTGCAGCGTAATGAGCACTTTGACTGCTTGTTGTCTTTGTTTTTGGAGGTGAAAAAAATCGGTTAAAAGGTTATCTGCTAACAGTTTGCAGCACATCAGGGAAATATATTAAAATCATTGTCGTGGGGGCTGCACAGAGAATATTTAATGTTTACAAAATTGGTGGGCTAGCACTCAGGATCATTTGAAATGTGCACAGCACGCCATAATATGATCATTCCAGAGCTGAATGACGCAACACAGAGAGAGAGCGAGAGGGGAATGAGTGGGGTTTCTTGTCCATTCCCAAACAGCCGCGGTTGGATCCCAGTTTTCCAAGCATCTGCAGCAGAGCGAAGGAGAAACCTAGGCAAACAATGTGTTATCTGTTGTCTTTCAACTCACCCAGGACACAGAGGAAGAAAGAAAGCATACACGCACCTCACTTTCTCTAATCTCCCTCAGTTAACGTTGACCACAGTGGCAGAGCAGGTGAAGGCTGGTGAACCCGATCACCCTGTGGGCCCTGCTACCCCAGGGTGCTCTCAGCATTTCAGCTCTTAGCCTCGCAGAAAATCCACAGTGCCAAAGCCTGGCAGCTATCTGTGCACAAGGCACGGCCAAATACCGAGTTCATAACGTACACACAGCAACACACACATGCTCAGATCAGTTTGCGGAGATTACATAATTCACACCTCTACAATCTGCAGAACACTAATTCTGCGGCTGCCATCTGTCTACATCGACTGAGCCATATGTGTGGTTGAGCGGCCTCCCAGAAAATCCTTCAGAAAAACAATGTTTTGATATGTAGAAGAAACAGAGTTAATGTCTTCCATTCCATGTAAAAAAGAGTCAGCCTTGAAAGCTTTGGATTTGCATGGATTACAATTTTTAAGTTCTGGGACAATCCTGTTCTGTGCCGATAATCAAATCCACTACTCAGCATGTTGTTTTGACAAGCTAAAAATGTCTAGAAAACTATTTTTTACTTGCTATGCTGAGATGAACATCCTAATTCCTGGAAAGTGGAACAATTTCATAATCTTTTAAAACGATTAAAAAAATAAATAAATACGTTCTACGGAAACAGGAGAGGAAGGAAAGTGGGAAGTACAGCATCCTCTCATCTCGCCTGGCCTTTCAGAACAAAGGAAGGAGGTGACTGGGCAGTCCTCGTTCGCCATCAAAGATGAAAGCCGTAATTCAGCCGGCCACTGAGGTGTGATGATGAATGCCCTCAGCTCTGCTCGGGTCCTGAGCGAGATGGGAGACTCGCCAAACACAGGCCACATACCATTGTTGAGAGCCTACGGATGCTGGTTGGCTGAGCAGAGCTCTTAGTGAGGACAATGTGAATGTGAGAGAAGTGGGTAAGAAAAAGTGGAGGCCCAGTATGTAACCAGTAATGAGAGCAGTGACAGCTTTCTGTTAAACGCGTGACTGGAAAAACTTGATCTACTCGTGCTCAATACAAGCACTGCGGATAAAAAACATTTTACCGCTTTATGCAAAGTTAAACGTGGGAGTTTTGGACATACAACATGTACAACGCATGCATACCCTGCTGAACTTATTAAGCCACCTTTTTTTAGTGGGAATTACTAATGCAAATACTACTTTGAGCTTTCTGAAGCACACATGCAGGCTACGTAGAGGGTGCGAAGTCAGAACATGCCAAATTACTGTAGACACAGAAAGACAACATACACAAATACTGTAATAAATGAATAAATACAAATAAAAGATAAGGTGTACAGTATATGTATATCAAACCGGTCTGCCAATGTCTATATGTCGCAATTCTATTAGCTCACATCTATAACGGCTGAATGCATGTTAACAGATAGTACATGATAGATGGGAAATACAGTTATTTATTTGGGTTCTTACCAAGTTAGATGAGAAGATTGCTACTGCTCTTATGTCTATCCGTTCAATATGAGGCAGGAGGCAATTCAGGCATCTGAGGGGAAATAGCTAGCCTAAATCTGTATGAAGGTAAAGCCAACCAGCACCTTTAAAGCGCAGTTATTCTCAATTCTCAGCTCAATAAAGTTTCCCGCGGTTGCCAGTCTTTATGCTAAGCTAAGCTAAAGGGTTGCTGAAGAGCAGACACTCTTAAATGCTTCCAGTGGATGCAAAGGGCAACGCAGCCACATCTAGTCAACATTTGGGATAATGTTACTTAGTTTGAGAGCAGTGTTCAAGCTTTCAGTTTGATTCAGTGATAGAGACTCTTAAATGTCCCTATCACTGAATCAACTTTTGTCATAAACCTTTTCATAAAGTGGATTTAGTGGTTCGTGACAATAAACCCGGCATTTTATGATGCATATTTGTTTGTAAGTCACACCAACATGGAACTAACCTGACTTGTATGAAGGGCTGTGATGCGTTATTCTGTCTCTTTCGTTAACTTGATCCTTTCTGAAGGTAAAAGATCTTCAGAAAATCAAAGCTTTAGTTTTATGTAACAACAACAAACTAAATTTATTTTATTTGCTTATCCAAAGAAGAAATGTACTTGTGGCAGAAACAAAAGAAATGCACTCACAATGTTTGTGAGTGATTTATTACAGCCCCATACGGTGTCAGCCTCTGCCTTTAGATTCAAACACCAGGTTCAAACAAAAACTCACAATAATCCCCCGGATAAACGTCACAGCCTGCAGGTGTAGGTGTAGGTGTATTAAAGATAAAACACCACCAACTTATGAGACGCACTGCCTGACCCATGCCCATGTCTTGTGTAAACAGGGATGTTGTGTGTCATAAGGTTTGGCATGAAAGGGTTCCACATGTTGAGCAGTCCAACATGTAAAAAGGGTGAAACGGGTCAATCTGAAAATCTCATCTTGTTGTCAAAATTGCACAAACTCAAAAGGCCAGGCAACAATGACGAGTGCTCAGCATTCATATAAAACAGACTTATTTACAGTCTAATATCGCAGCGATACTGTGAACCCTCAAACCGCTCCCTCCACATACATACAGTGGCGGATGTCAGTCGATCGCTACTTAGTGCTACTGATTGATTGAGTTTGTGACAGGAGGACACTGGTAAATGCAAATTCATGGTCAAAGGTTATTTTGGTGAGGACATAAAACACTCAATGAAAATCATTTTAAGTGGATCTGGGTATTATTCAGCGAACATTGGTAAAAGGGAAACCTTACAGATTTTGCACTAGCTATACTTATATCTCTTATAAACAACATGTGTTTTTGTTCTAGTCATTTAAATTTACCATACTGACACTTTTCAAAAATGAAAAGAAACATAGGGCTATTGGTGAGGGGAGGGGGGGTTCATAACAGATTAATCCCTGAATGGCGGCAGACAAGTGCTGATGGTTGACCTTTCTGTGACCTCATGTGGACGAGGACTCAACTGTGAAGTGCACATTATGAAGAGACCCCGTCTGCTTGACATATGGTGCCAATTAACAGCTGATGGGGTTGCAGAGGTAAAAAGGCCAGTCCATATTGGCCCTTCCCACCCAGGTTTGCACAAGCAGCCATTCATCAGATTTTGCAAGAACACCTCCCACCCAAATCCTAAACCAAACCCCAGCCCGTGTTGAATGGACAGGCGGCCAACACATGGCTCCTTGACTGAATGTACAGACAACTCAAAGTCAAGTGTACATGCTGATTTTCAATTAGGTTCATTACAAACCAGTGTCCAACTGCGATGCGACCACTACTTTCCATCCAGGCTTACTTTTTGCTGCCAAAGCTCTCAGATTTTAAGAGTTAATATCTTGAAAGACAGTGGGACAATGTAAAAGGTATTTAAAGAATACAGTAATAAGGAATGCTTAAAGATAAAACTTTACCGTTCCCCCCTCTCGGGTCGATCTTTGTCTCAAACCAACACACATACACATGAAATGGATTTCGCAAGTGACTCATCCTGATGAAGATACATTAACTCGGGCGCTTTCTGTGACGCCATCAGGTCAGTACATGAGCCGAAAAGATAACGATCCGTAGAATTCCCCTTTCAGGACATCTCAGGCTCAGCTCTACATTGTTCATATGTTGCAAATAGTTACATGCATGTTCATGTTATCATGCTGAGACGGCTAAATTAGCACGGTAAGTTGCATGTTTAACAGCGTTTGGATTTTTGAGGTGCACTGTGGAGTTTTCTTGTAAGCAAACAAACGTTATGTTTTCATTCGTTGTTAATCAGCAAAATGCATACCTTTAGCCTTCTAAACTGTGGCATGTGACATTTAGCAGGTTATCATGTCCATATGCCATGTTAGGATGCTAACATTTCCCCCGTTTATTTGGATGGTGGATACTGAAGGAAGAAAGGATACTGAAATACAAATTACACTGAAAAAGACAACTATCAAGAAAAACCTTATCAATGGCCTGAAAATTATATTATATTACCATTCCTGTTCTGAACAGAAAAATAATGATTAATTCTTCCACACGTTCTGTAGCTGCCAAATATAATATAATATGAACTAACTTAGGTATGGGTAATAACATTCATTACCAGTCATCCATTTTATCAGCCTACGTATTCTGTATAGTGTCCAGTAGTCTTTAGACAGATCAACGGACACCGGAGCGTCTGCACACAGCTGGTAAAAATGCTCTTGGCTTAAACGCATCTTAAAATTGGCTAATTTTCAGTATTTTGCTTTTACAGCAGGTAATTCAAATAATTTCCTTACTTCCTGAGAAATGAATACAACCCTATTATTATTCTGCTTCCTTGTGAATGCCATGCAAGATTGGTGCTATATAATATAGTGGGCCAACATGAAAAATATAATTTTACTCTAGATAGGCATCATTTCTCCAAACCTACTGGGGCATAATTTGGGATGCAATACACAATAATGTTCTGAGGCATAACATTGTTTACCCTCAGCTTATAAATAATGGATCTGCTTATTATGGCCTTGCATCATTGAATCTTAGCTCTCCTGGCTAAATCACAAGCTTCTTTTTATTCTGTCTAGGTCTATAAAACTGCAGGTTATATTTCATTTTTTCTCTGTCTGTGTGAAGCTGTCTACCTTTGATTAGAAAGGTGAAATACATTATTAAAACAGCACTGGCATTTTTCTGAACAGCTGACCTGCCTGGTTGGCCAGTAGCAAAATGATCTAAGTTATATATCATCTGGCTTCAAGCTGCAGAACTGATCTTTATGGATCAAGATGGTGCCCAAAACTCCTTTATTAAAAAGGAGCAGTGAAGCCATGAGCAGCCAGTGGGGAGGAGGCAGAGATGCCTTTATGTTAATGGTTTCTACAGATTCCAATCCTCTGTCTGTCTTTTTCCAGTCGCTCAGCCACACTACGCTGATTAAATCATGAAGTAGAGGTTGAGGTGTATTTTAGTCTGCATACTGTACATGCAGATCTACAATCAACCAGTCAATCTAGTGAAAGCGTGAAAATTAATGTTAAAAATTCAGATGCTTTCTCGTGACATCACAAGCAAAGTCTTGAGAGTTATGATCTCTAACAGAATATAGATTTAATCTTCCGTTCATATCTGTGCTGAATATTTAGCAGCTCTAGTCAAAAATCATACAAATATCATCTAACACAAAAAAAAGCCTCTGAAACAAGCAACAACACGGGGAACTAAGGAAGGAATGTACTGTATAATCAATGGTCAATAGGCGTTTGACCAGAAGAGGCGAATTTCACAGACAAAAAGACAAGCAGAAAAACATCACGTGTCTGGAGAGCAGAGATTACAAAAGCCACAGGAGGAGACAGGGCTCATCAATTTAGCCTACACAGAGACTGGAATATCTGCCCACACTAACCACAAGCATTATGGTACACTCTGTACATGCCTGGCAACAGAGCACATGGTGACTCCCACTTTGAATCAATCATTTACTGAGCTATCATAAGCTCAAAATCTTGTGCGTGCAAACCCAACACTCGGGCATTAAAAATGGCATGTCTGCGAGCTGCAACTAATCAGACATTCAATAATCAATAACTCCCTGGAGTACTTCTAATCAAACGTGCACTCTTGGCCACAAATCATTTTGTATTGATGCTGGAGGTTAATAGAAAGCAAATGTATTGATGGTTGACTTTTTTTCTTGTGAGGGAGCCACAAAGCTGCTGTGAAGCCCACGTTGGTCGTAAGCCCCACTACAGCGTGGTCAAACGCTTTTAAACAACAATGGATGTATTGCCGTGAAATTTGCAGACATTCATGGATGCCAGCGGACAAGACCTAAAGAGCTTGATGATTCCACTGAGCGCTATGAAATGGCCAAAGTTCCACTTGTGTAACACTCTAAACTAATGACCGAATTCCCACCAGCATCAGCTGGACTTTGAGAGTAATGCTAACATAAAATTCCAACATGCTAAACGTGAACAAGTTACTGTGCTAACTGTCCGCATTAAGGTCCGCATTAACACTATTTGCACAAATACCAAAAGGTTTATTTACATAACAAACATTAGCGCGCTACCAAGGTAATGTACTAAATATTACAAGCTAATTGGAGTAACTGATTTTTTTGCAAAACAAGCAGAAGCTGCAGTAACAGTCGCTGGAAGCAGATAATTTCATGTTTGTCAGGTTGAACGAAGAAATATGCCAATTAAATGTTTTTTTCTGTAGGGTGGGCTTACAACAGCAGGTTTGTCCCCATTATTCTGTCAGTCTTTCGGTGGTCTTGCTCTGGCACAGAAAATGACTTACCCATTATGCATCCTACCAAAGTTCTTATTGGCTTGACTGTTTTTCTGACCAGGGAGACAGCAGACGACGATAACAACACACTAGATGGATCTGAATCACTGAACCAAATCTGAGATGTGGGCGGCGAATCAAAAGGTCTGGAACAATGCTACTCTTGCACCACCCTCAGATCAAACTTGATATATGAATCTTAAAATGCATAAGTTGTCTCTCTAATTGTCAGCATCGATGATTATATCCTCACGGGGCTGTGGGAGTGTCTATAGATCTCTGAATATGCCAGTCAAACGGTTAGTCAACTGCAACACACAGATTTCACCACCGGAGCCACCTGTCCCTGTCAATTTGTGGAATGTGTTTAGGCCATGAACTTATTTTATATTCACAAGTAAAGTATAAAATGTATTTTCACCGGCATTTAAATGTCAACACGTATAAAATCTGTGTCATTATAATGAACGAAAGATGCAGAAAGAAGCCACGTTGCGTCGTACTGTGAGCTGTCTTTGGGGGAAGGAATGACCCATTTGATAAGGCAGGTCTGAATGTTCCATGCACACTGTGCGAGTTGTTGGCACTTTGGGAGTAGTTATGGTGTCGTTAAAACGGGATTCAGCTGTTGCTCAACTGTACTCACATATGAAACACAACTTCCACGCTGGGGCATTGTGAAAGTGCAATTCCTGGAGCAACAATACCTAGTTACAACTTCTGCATATCCCACATGGTTGGGTGACTTCACCATTGGTATTGTATTCCCATAGGTATTCGTTCAGTGACAGTATCTAGCTAGTGTGAAAGATTAGACAAAAAATAAATAAAAGGCATCCTGGTCAAATACTTTGGCCACTTAGCAGGATCCGTCAGATACTGTGACCACAGCTACTGGGGGCATGCTTAAACAATCATGCATGGCTTTGGAGGTAGTTATTCCCGGTCTGCGGGCCTGTGGCAGTGACAGGTTTAGTGTGTGAGGGCAGGAAATGGCAACACGTCTGTGCAGTGCTCAGCGAGGTCTGAGGCACTGTCCTGGGGCCAGTGGTTAAGAGGGGGCTGGGGGGGCATGAGGAAGGTCAGGGCAATTCAGTTATTCAGGGTACAAGGGGACAGACTAGCAGAAAAGCATAACGATTTCTAAAGGGGTCAGCATGTAGACAGTGAGGCAGAGCATGTAGCTTGATCCCTCGCAGGGAAAGTGTGAAATAAACACACGACATAACTGCAGAGGCCTTTGGCGGTGGCTGCAGCATCACAAACTTAAAACAGAGATTATCCTGTTAGGTCTAATGAATGAACAACGCAATGGTGAAAAGGCCATTACATACTAATTAAGAACGTATCAATAACAATAATTAACCAAAGATTCACGGTTAGTATAACACTGATGGGCAATTTGCCACTAGTGACGACTTTTACTTTTGATTCTTTGAGCCCATTTTGTTAATAAGACTTATGTACTTCTAGGGTATATTTACACTGAGGAATTGCTGCTTTTACTTAGGCAGTCTAATACAACATAAATCATATCTTCATGAAGGTTATAATGTTCAGAAGTGTTTTTAAAATGGACATTTTGTGGCGTTGCTGAATTGTACCATAATGTAATGAGATGTGTTCCTAATATTTTGTCCACGCAGTTTATACCAATGAGGGCAGTCTATACAAGTAATTGCGGTATTAAACTGCATTTTAAGTTGGTGTACCATTTATTTGACTTACATATGGCATACTAATAATATACTTTATGTTTTACCCATGGAAAATATACAGGGTTCAGGTTATTACTAAATAACCAAACTTGAAAGTCAGTAATCGGATGTATGCAGTTCACAAGTTCTGATTGTACAGTGTTATTCTGCTGAAAAAAACCCATTTTAAAATCACTTCATGCCCCCTCTGGTTGTTAAAAACTAGGTATAGGACACAAAGTGACTGAGCATTTACACTTTGAATGCAGCCATGGTGGTAGCAATAGTTAGAATAATAAGCAGTCTGAAAATGATTATAATTTCAGGGTGTTGAATCATTCACCATGAAAAACCTTTATATGCATGTTTTGTTTCCCGACGACACAGTTGCACCGGGTGATTTCACTGATTAGTTCCTCTTCTCAGATTTAATGTGCGCTAATAAAGAGAAATCACCTGGTGCATCATATGGCTCGAACACAAACCTGCATACAGTCAGCCTTCCACGGTACATACGGCTACGGCTAAGTACCTTAATTTGAAAGGGAGTGTGATTGGCCCGCTGACAGAGAGTGGGGAAACCTAGAAACAGATCATTAAAATATTCACTGAGTCGACTGGGTGCTTTCAGAAAGTAACAAGGATTTGTCTCTGCTGCAAATGTACAACTAAACCTGCAGTTTCTGAACAAGGCACATAAATCATCAATGACACACTATGTGATGTTAGAATCTACGTTACAAGGGATTTCAGCTCACTCTAATGGATCAGCGGGCACGTTAAACACTCACTAGGTGTATTAGAGAATCATTTGAAGGCATTTACAGCTGTGGAAACTCCCTTAAAATAAGTGAGCTCCTGAATAGCAACTGACTCGTAGCGGCTGCATATAACGCCCCCCCCAAACTCACAAAACCCCTCCGGAAAGTCCCCAGAGATGCTTAATTTACCTCTGTATACGGCCACACACACACACAAAACTGCATCACAACTCCCTTCTATCTGGACTAATGGCACACAGAGAAACAGTATTCAAATAGTTCAGCTGGTTGCACCTGCTCAGATGGATTTCGGATTTCAAAATAAGTCATTTTGTAGACAGCCACAGTAAACTCTGCTGTTGGCATTGGCATGTGAGAGGCTGGAAATTATGAATAAAAACAACAACCTCTGGGTTCTCCCACTTTCCTCACTCCCACCCTGCGCTGGATCTACATAAGAGCCTCTTTTCAGAAGCCGGGAGTCAACGCGCGCCTCAGGCAAGGAGAAGAAGAACCTGTCTCTGGTTCGGGTGGGATCATTTTCCTGCCAATATTTCTTTTGGCCATCACCAACTCCACCTTGTAATTGGCGCACTTGTGTCGAGTGGTCATCCTAATTCAGAAGAACACTGCTAACAGAAAGAGCCTTAAGCCAAATGAGTACCGTAGATAGCAGAGAATAACGTGCAAAGCTTCAAAATACTAATTCCAAAGTGGATAGTGAGGTTCATTAACCATTAGACTGGCTCTTACTTTCCCACCTCACCCCTTTTTCTCCCTCACTCTCATTTTCTTTCTAATACCTTGCTCTTCTTTCTTAGTAAAAATGAATGTGGCTGTCAGTGCTGTGGTGGTCCCCTCAACCTTTACAAACATGCAGCGTTTGGCCTCAGCTCCTCCCCCTTCTTCTCTCCTAAAGACGTCAACTACCTTTCCTCAAGAAAACCTGCTCGCAGCATTCTCCCCTTTCTGAAAATATTTTTCCATTGCCCCATCCAAACCATGAGGGCCTTTCTTTAGACACACACACACAGAGCATGGTTAAAAATGGTCAGATGTGACAATCTCCATTTGTGCAATTCTCTCGCTCGCTTTGATTTTAAACCCGTCTTCGTATGATCACATTTTCTGTACATGCAGGGAGGAATGGATGAATCAGACAAGGCCATGCAATCCCCAGCCTGGTGGTAAGACAGGTAACACTGAACAGACAAGAGGAATATAATTGAATATATACACTGAACATTATTTGTGGAAATGGGATCTTGGATGACAACTGCATTAGCGGGAAACCAAACAATCACAGGAGTAAGAGATGTTCATCAGCTAAGAAATATGCTTTGATAATGCATTAGAGTCCCTGCTCACCTCCTAATCATTTCTAATATCCAATAAATCCAGCCTGTGTACCATAGTAAATATAAACAGACCTGTAAACACACAAAGCTCCACAAAGAAAGGGAACAATATCATAGTAGAGGCCAGTGTGCACAGATTGCTTGTGGCAGTTTTCTCCCTGAATCGGGCTCGACGGTGGAAAGAAAGGAGGTGAAAGGAGGAGAGGAAGTAACCTCTCCACTGCGCCGGCACTGATGTTGGAAGATGCATCTGCAATGCGAGGTCACGCCTGGTCGGCAGCAGGGATTTACAGGCCCTTCAAGAAGAAACCACCCCTGCCCCCAAAAAACACCACCTACCCTCCACCTCCATTCCCCCCTTCCAAGGCCCCTCTGGGAGCTGGCGGGCGGTTCGGGTCCCAATGTAAATATATTATTTCTCTATCAAAGACACATTTTCCAACCACTGACAAAGGGGAGGAGGGTGCATTGAAGGGGAGAGGTCTACGAGAAAAGACAGAGTGGGGGTGAAATTTTTCCCCTCGTCTTCCCCCCACCCTCTAGTCTGCTGCTGCCTGCCGGGTCCTAGCAACATCTGGCACTGTTTATCACCTGGCCTACTGGTTCAGGCAGGAAGGGAAACGGCTGAAAGGGGGACAGAGTGCCAACCTGAGGTCTGCTATAGCGAGGTTAAAAAGATAGTTCTAATTTATTACAATTTGGGTGCCATTTCTGGAGTTTGGGCCATCATTTCTATTGGCCACGATAACATTGTACGATAAGTAATTGTGGAAATCTGGAGACACAGCTACATCGCTAAAAACAAGTCTGACGAGGAAAATAAGGAACACAACTGTGGTCAAGTATGGTGGTCAGAATTGTTAAAAAGTCTAAATTCACCCAGAAAGTCAGGTTGCAAACTTTAATGGATGTTTACAACAGGACGTTTGGGTAATAATGTTACTGTTGACTTTCGTTTTCTATTCCAAATACATTTGGTTAACTTGAGCTTGGTTATATCTTGTATGATTGCGATAGTGGTGATGTGATGATAGTGGTCATAAACTCCTCAGGATCCAATGTAATTATTACTGATGACTTACTACTGAAGAATGATGTCCACAACTACAAAAACAAGAACCAACTTTTAACCAAAATGATCCCTTTGAGCTCTGGGACAGGGTGAGGTCAGGGCATTTTTACTGCACAATATTTAAAATACAAATATGTGTAAAATATATGTATAAGGCTTTTGTTACTGCTTATGCAATTATCTTACCTAATTGATTTGAAAGTGAGCCGATAGCGAGTCTTTTCCTGCCTGGAGCCTGGCATCAGAAAGTGACAGACGGAGAGAGAATATAGGCGAAAGACAAGGTTCACAGGACAATGAGGCCCATTGATACGGCGGAGACAGGACCGGGTGCCTCCAGTGTGCCGAGAGCGGCTGACGGTGCACAGAGGCACAATGGTTACAGTCTGCATTACAAATGGCTTAAACAGAGCCGTGGTCCTGCAGAGGCCACAGCATCAGCAGAGACCTTGTCCAGATAGGTCTTTTTACACCCCACTACAAACTAATTTTGGTCTTTTTATGCCTTGTTTACACAGAATGTCCGAATCACCAGGAACACTTTCCAGAGATGCAGTTGCAGCAGCTTTTTTCCCACAATGCAAAGATTAAAAATACTTCTTTACCTTGTCTGTTTATTCTTACCTGCATTTCCTCTTTGTGGTTAAAGCATATTCAGTAAAGGACGTCTAATAAATTCAGCTCATCAGTGGACTTGAAAGACATTCAGTGCATGTAGCAAAACAAAGCAGCTGATACGGATATGATATGTTATTTAATACTACTTAGACCATAGACAACACATGTGTGCCCTTGCGCATTGCACAGCAGGCACAATAAAAACTTCCAAGAGGTCAAGCCTGAAAATCCCACAAAAAAATAATTTCTTTCCCTGCCTTTTTTCCGCTCACTCTTTTCCATTTAGACCCATAGGAGAGTTGAAGAGATAAGTTATGTTGCACCACAATCATTTTCCACGCTCTGCAGCTCATGCCTACAGAGCAGCGGATCTCTCCCATTCATGTCTCTGGCATCCAAGCTGCACCGTTTATTCTCTACGCCATCTATAGGGTTCAGGCTAAACTGCACCTGAATCCTTAATAACATTGCTGATAGTGTCTCAGCATGAAGAGGATGGATTCATATGTAAGTAAGCAGTATTTTTCTGATTTGCCTCGCTGGCTCTCATATGAGGACCATATGTTAGGATTTATTTATGACTGATTCTTTGCTTCTGGACACACACATGGTTTGTCTTTAATTTGCAAAACATACTCAATACAAGTTTCGAAAACTCAACTCGACTGTGATTTGCCTAACTAAGTCCAACCCTGGCCTTAACCTAAACCTAACTCTAAGCTTAATCCACATAAACATAGTTTTAATCCTCAAAACAGCCTTTTGACAAAGTGAGGACTGGACAAAGTCTTCACAAAGAAGTAGGAGAATAAGAGTACGCACATCACAAGTTTTTTTTATAACTATTTCTGCCCTGCCTTTGCTGTCAGACCTTTAACCTGTTTAAGATCTATTTCGAGTAAAGTGGATTTCCTGTACCTTAGGGGCCGGGTAATGAATACTCCGGGGAGATGTGCTGTACCTGTCTGTACGTGGAGATGATGATCTCTCTCAAATGGTAGTGCATGGGGGTCATGGTCTCGCTGACAGAGTCCAGGGCCATGTCCACTTCCCTCTTCATCCTGTGGCCGTCAGGGAGGAGACGCACCAGCTGCATCACGACCTGCACACCAGAAACAACAGACACTCGTTAAAAAGTATGTTTCCAGACAAAAGTTTCAAGAGTTTCAAAGTTGTGAAAAATAAAGCACCCGGATCAAAATGTACCAAAGCTACAATTTCTCCATTTTTATCTGTTTTTTTTGGAGCTTTCAGTCATAGCCGATGATCTTCCTCAGCAGCTGGTGCAGTTGTCAGTGATTTGCCACATTTTCATTTTTTTAATCCCTCTGAAGTGTTCTCACTGATGATGGCTTTAAAGTTGAGGTTAAAAGTTCGTTCTTGACCTTGAAAACAGTAGTTGACAAAACAAGCTTAACAAAAAAAGTCTATTGAGCAGCTGTTCTGTCACACGATCCTGCTTGTGGTAAGAGTGTGGTTCTTAGCTACCGTTCCCAAGGTCCAACTACAGATCTCATCTTTTAAAATGTTGAAGAAGAGATCCACAACATGCCTTAATATACAGAGTGCCTTTACACAACGACTCAGTCTATGTTATAAAGGTTAATCATGATTTTTGGTCCTTTAAATGGTGTGTTTACACCACTGATATCTTTAAATAATCAGGTATGGTAGGATCTTACTTTCCATTTGTATTATTAGTTAAGTAAAAATTACAAAAAGACCTCAAGTTGATCTGGTTAAAAATGACTGATTTAGCATTTCAGTAATATAGAACAAAATGTAAGAAATTCCTTGAAGCTTCAATTATACACAAGGATTTAAAAAAAAAACTATTTAAGGTTTTATGAGTTATGCCCAACTTGATCAACTCCTTTTTTGGCCACTTGGAGGCAGCAGAATAAAGTTGTGAACACAGCAATGATGAGTCTCACCTTTTAAGTTGATATGGTGACCTTGTTAGCAAACAGTGACGGAACGACATTATCTATCAATTGGAGTCCTGTTCATGTCTACCTAGTGAATGCAAGTCCAAAATTTGTTCTCTTTTAGCTTTTGGTCTCGACACACTCCTGAGGGAAACATCAGACTTTTTATCTGCTAAATGCTCTACTATTCACAGCCATAGCAACACCATTTTTGTCAGATAAGGCGACGAGGATGGCAACATCACACATCCTTCAAAAAGGTTAGATTGGAGGCAGACAAGGTTTCCATGGCGACCACTCTGTGTATCCCAGAAACTCCAGTGTCCGCGCTGCTGTGACTGGCATGCGGTATTGTCTGCCTGCAGAGTGCGGCCTGTTTCTGTGTGTCCAATGTTTACAGTGCTGAAGACACAGCCAGCAGGTTCCAGCTGCGGATTCATTGTTGCAACTCTGAATCTAGAAAACCACCCTGCAGCTCTAATTCACAATTAATACTCAGGGCAGAGGAGAAGGGCTTTGGATTTCAACCAAAAGAACAGATATCCGATCAGTAACTCTTGTAGGTCTGCAACTAATGATTTTCTTTCCATTTCATCTCCTCAATCAAATGGATTAATCATTTTGTCAGAAGATTCAGGAGACGTTCCTGCATAATGCCCACATCTCAAGGCGACATATTCAAATGTCTGACCAATCAGTAAACTGAATGTCAATGGGTTTCGGACTCTCATGTATGACAAAGGAAAGCATCAAATTTAAGACACTGGAAGAAGCAAATATTTGGCATTTTTGCATTATGTTTGGATAAGGCATTGTTTTATTAAATAGTAGGACATACCTCAAATTCTCCTTTTGTGTACTTGGCATCAGGAACACTCACGATCTCATCATCAGCAAACTCTGGAAAACCCTGCAGGTGGAAAACACCCGTTTTTATGTTATTTTGAGTGATGAAAACATATACACATGAAATGTTTTTGGTAAATGATATTAAATTACGCCGGGCCTTGATGAACATACTAAAAACATCTTAAAAGTCTTACATTAAAGTGCCAGAGAGTCAGAACAGCAACAACAGTGGCGGTTGTGGTCCTGCCTTTGCCGTTAGAGCAGTTAAAGACAAAGGCGGAGTGAGAGTCCTCCGCCAAGGCACTCTTCATGGCCTCCAACACCTTATCAAAGTCCTGAGAACAAAAACATAATGAAATCGATCAAATGTATAACATATAAGTATCATATTTAATCATATTCTTTTATTTTATGCAGAATCTTAATGTAATTTGTTTTGTGAACACATCATGCATATTACAGAAAAAACATTAAAATATTAAATTAATGCTAAATAAAATAGCATGAAACTGTTTTATGACTCTGATTTGATATATGTTTATTTCACATTTAGACAAACACTAACAGAAATCTGCTAAATTAATGAATAATGAAGAAAGTGATAAAATACAAACAAGATTTCAGAAAAGCTCAGAAAGACTGACATTCTTAACCACTAGAGGGAGCACACGGCTTACTCATTTACTCCTCTCTTCATTACAAGCAGCTTCTAAAAAGGAACATATAAAAGGTATTTCTGCACCTCATGCCTGCATGTTTGTGAGTATAGTCACATCATTACCTCCTCCCTGGGCGCGCTGCAGTCCGGCAGGGGGATGCGCCTGTAGACGAGGCCCTGGTGGGAGCCTTTGTGCTGGTTGAAGATCTCCTGGGCCGTCTGGCAGCTTTTAAACATCTTCATCTGTTTCTCCTGCTCCAGCGTCACCTCAAGCCACTTCTGAGCTTGCAGGATTTCCTCCTTCAGAGAGGTCTCCAGTTTCTACAGGATGGGGACACGAGAGCACTTTCAGAACAGATTCTAAACCTTCTGATGGTAAAACCTGTAAAACTGTCCCTGTAAAACTGTCTCAGGAACTCTTGATCATTTATCTGATTGTAACTGCCGTGAAAAGCATCCAAAAAATAATCATTTTCACTCCACCTCTATTAGCTGTGGGTCAGACGATGGGATGGGAATGTGCTGGTCCAGGCACAACGGCTCCCTTGGTGTAAAAATCTGACCGTTCCCTTCCAGCACCAGGTCCTCCTGCAAGTTGACCCACAACACGTGGCTGTGCTTCCTCTTCTCATCCGTCAGGTGGGCCAAAACCACTCCGGTAGCCTGCACACACCAAGTTTACGATTAGAGAGCTGAGAGCTGGGAGCCCGGCTCGAGCATACTGAGGTGGGCGTGTGAGTCTCCATGAAATCATCATGAGTAATTCTTCCGAGGCTATTTGTACTTTCATAAATATTCATGACTACAAGGCTGCATATTGGTGAGGATTACAAAAATGCCAGTTTGATGTGCACATTTTCTGTGATAAGGAGGATGTGCAAACTCATTTTCCAATTTATACTAAAGATTACAAAGGTTCCAAAGAATGATAACACGTGCTCCTTCTGTTGATTTGAGAGTCAGCTACAGTCTCTAATAAGTCCAAAAAATTACTACTTAGAGAGACAAGAATGACAAATAATCCTCTCTAGATGAAATAAACGAAATAATCCCCTTTTCAGTCCTTCAAGATGTTTGAGATCTATGTGCTTCGATATTGGCACAAAGTAAATGAGAGCTTTATTATTAATTTGATGACAGTATGAGTGAATCTGCTGCACCTCCGATGTTGGCTGAGCCATTCCATAAACAGGCATCTTGGGCACTCGTCTGAAGTTGACCGCCTTCATCTCCTTCGCTGTGCTGAGCACGTCCGGAGCCAAGCACTCATCAGCAACCTGCGCAGACACACACACACGCCAGGTATACATCACTCATAACATATAATATATATATAGTGCATCTGAAGATAAAGGTGATTACATGATTGTGTGAGAAGACGATGAGAGATATCTCTAAGAATCATGTGGTCGAGCTTTATCGGTGAGAATATATCTGCGTCCTGCAAAATATGGTTTTGGTTTCACATAACAAGACACAGATATAATCAAAATCCCATCAACCACAGCTTTTGTCTTTAGTGTGTGCGCATGATTGCCTCACCAGGACGCGAGCTCCTCTCGTGACCAGCTTGGCCGGGGCCGAGAGCTCCGATAGGTCCATGCAGGCCAGTAACCTGTATAGCCACGTGTGGCAGCACATCCACTGGCTGAAGTTGGACACAAAAGCAAGAGGATACTGCAAAATAAAAAATAGAGTTACAACTCAACATTATTTGAATGGCTTGTAACCTTTTTTACTCATGTCAATAAACAAATTTAGACGGGAAAAAAAATAACTTTACCTGTTCATGAAGGTATGCATTAAACACAATCAAGTAGAAGTAGCGCTCCAAGCTCTGCATGGTTCTGTTGAGAAAGTAGTCTTTGGTACTGCTTCCCTAAAAACCAAACAAAAGCTTCAATATCTTTTCATAGTAGCAGCTCATATTTCTGTGAGGTGTTTCTTTATCTCTCTAGTGAAAGACCTCAACTTAACTTGCATTTAACATCCCACTGATTTCCTGACAGACAGGAGGGAAAATTATACAAAAAGATTCGACACTCTAATTTTATTCATTACTTAAGTCCTCCATCAGCTCAAGGACCCACAAGGACTTTTTATGCATCACCATCATCATCATCCTTTGATTTCTCTCTCACTCATGCTTTATTTAGCAGAACATAAACTGAGCAGCAGAAGCTGTTGGAAATCAAGCACCATCTACGGCTCAAGGATCTGGCTTTGAAGAGAAATGTCAGGCTGCAGTCTGCGCTGCTAAATCTCAGCTAAAGTAACAAAAACATTAAGGATCATCACTAACCTGAATTTGATAATCTTCGCCAATCCCCTCCAGCTTACTCTTGTTCTCATATATTGCTTCTTTTATGTTGTGCATTTCTGAACACAGGGTGATAGCCTGGTCAACCTGACAGGTAAAAACATAACATTATCAACCTTTGAGTGTTATGTACATTTACATTTGTCTTTTCATTGGAATTAAATATAAAAACCAATTGGACCTTTTAAGACCTCTCAATGATCTAAGTTAAAGATCCCCTCCAGAAATGTTTCAAGGCACAAAAGATAATACTCTGCTTTACCTCCTCCATGACCTGCTGTCCATTAGGCAGCTTGTTGATCACAGACTGGATGACCTGGAACAGCGGTTTGGGCTCTGAAGCCGCTGTCTCTTCAACTCTGCAAAACAATACAAACAAGGTCAAATCTTAACTGAGCTGGCATCAAAAAAGGCAGAATGACACCAGTTTCAAAGCTGCATCACTACACTGTATTATTAAACACGCGAGGAAGCATTATGTCATGTCATTCTCCATTTTCCGGTTGCATTCGATGCCGAGCTCTTACTGAGGCGGCGGTTGTGAATCACCCCTCAGGCGATTCATGACCAGCGTGCCCAGGATCATGGCCAGGTTGGTGCGGCCGACGCCCACCTGGCAGCTGAAGAGGAGAGCAGGCAGCCGCCGGGACGCATCGTGGCCCAGAGACAAGCTGGTGCTCTCCTGGAAAACAGAGCACATAAAGAAGGAGAGACTCTCAGAGATGACAGACTGTAGAACACCTAACACAGATGAACGGTGGTAATGACATGTCGTCATCATGACAGCAGTGCTGAAGATGAAAATGTTCCCCAGTGAGCATGGGTTTCGTGATTTGCAGGTTATAACTGGCCTGAATTTGTTTGAAAAATCTAAGTTTTTAGTACTTACATATAACCGGCCTCACACAGTCATTTAAAAGCGCTTCAGCCAAATTTAGAACAGTCTTAATCTTGAGGCCCAAATTTCTTCCCAGCTGAAAATCACCAAATCAATACTTGCTGGTTTCTAATGTGATTTTGGAAACTGTGGTTTTACAGCCTGTTTAAATCATAGAAATGGGAAGTGAGGGAACATCCTGGAAGTTATAATTGCACTGGCAAATATGATGGATTGTCATGCCTGAAATCTTTCAGCAAGAAAAACTCTACAAGGACAATACCATGAGTGAAAGAAAGAGTACAGTGGGACTCAGTACAGCTCTGATCCAAACACTGTCTAAAAAGAAAAAAGAAAAAAGAAAAAAGAAAAAAAAAAGCCACTTTCCAACCACAGGGAACTGGACTGGCTGCTGCGTGTCGGTCCAAAAAAGGGCAAAACAAGATGAAAAGAACATCCTGTGTGAGTGAAGGGCAGGACGGAAACCAGACAGAGCGGATGACCAAAGAGCGGGCAGACAGAGAGTACAGACTGCAGGTTTTCTGACATTTCTTATAATAACTATCACATTTATTAGTGATGGATACCGTAGCACAGGACAGATGCAAAAGGTTAAATGTGGATTCAAATGACCTCCTCGCTACCTCAGTGAGAAAGTCCAGATGCTCTCCAATATTCCAGCCATTAATAACTTTAATGGCACATCAAAACAAGATCCCATCAAGGGGAGCACAACCAAAAAAGGTCTATCTAATTGCTGGACTGTTGGCGTGGTCGACGTTTTTACATGAGCTTACCCTGAGTATGTTAACAAATGCATCAAAGTCTTCTTCCAGTGGTGCTCCCTCCATTGGCAGTGGTAATCTGTAGTACCTGCAATACAACAGATTGTTACAGAGAGTTGAACCTTGGGCCTGTGCTGTGTCAACATTGGCCTTATGTAGGTCACAACACACTGCACATACATCTCACCTAAAGTAAGACCCGACGGCTGAGCTGCCTCGTTTTGCGCTTACTAATTTCACGAGTCTCGCATTGAAACCTCGCCTCCTGCCGCAATCCACAAGCGATGATGGGAAAGATCAAAATCGTGGGATTATTAACGTTCCCTTAAAAGCCCACCACCTGCTCTTTTAAACTATCTGTAATAAAACATGCCGCTGCTTTCTTTTGACTACAGAACAGCAAGAGACGAGGCTTCAGCGTTTCTGCTCGGGGGAATAATCTCAATATAGCTGACACCTGCTGATCTGACTGCAAACAGGATGCTGCAAGATTTAGTTTTTAGGGCAACCAGGCTTTGCACAAACAAGAGCCAATATTTACAACCCGCAACCACACGTAAACTGACGTGCGAGCTGAGGAGCTGAAGGCTAATAAAGGAACAATGTGAACAACCTGTATGCCGGCATGGTGAACATGGGCCTCTTATAGACCTCTTCGGTCACATGGATGTCCTCCTCACACATGATGGATATCTTCTGCGGCTCGTCTTTAAAGTACTCGATGTCGTTGTAGACGTAGAAGATGTTTTCGTTGAGCTTGGCAAAGTCATGGAGCTGCCGAGGAAAGAAGAAGAGAGTGTTTTAATACTGCTGTAAACTACACAAAGCTGAGTAAAAAAAAAAACTCAGCTTTGTCGCATGCAGATGCTGAGTAAGCGTATGCTCGGCACCTCCTTCCTGACGGTGAGCTCCAGGCTCTCCACCAGCTCCTCCTTTTCCAGGCCATGAAGGTTCTCATGCAGGTTTTCCTTCCTCCTGGGGGTGTACGCAACAAAGTCGTCCTCCTTGTGCAGGAAAACCACCGGCTCCTCTCTTACACAGAAGAATATAACCTCCTGTTTGTAAAAGCACAGCAAGATATGCATCAAATAATAGATTTTTAAAGAAAATGGTTGCCTTCACCACTTCCAAGAGCAACTGGAAGCAATCTGTTGTCGTATGACATGCAGCACATGAGTAAGGAGTTTAAAGAGGCCCCACGTATAATTTTGTCAATTTCATTTCAATTACGGTCACTTTCTAGCTGCTCTAAGCAGAGAAATTAATTTTCCACTGGTACAAACGACCGCAACTTTCTGTTTGCTCAGTTCTACAATTCAGCCACAGCCCTCCACTGAGCACTTGACTCCTCAAATATTTACTGACAACACGGCTAAAAAGAGGCCAGGCAGAGTTACACAGGCACTAACATGGAAGAATTAAGGGCATAAAATCTACAAGTCAGCATATGGAGAATTTATGTGAGGTCATGTGTGTTGGTCCAAACCTCTGCCTGTATGAATGTGTATATAAAATAAAATAACCTCGTGTCCTTGTGCCTGGAGCCTCTGAAGAACCTGTTTGAAGCCACTCAGGCTTGGCTGACCCATCCCATACAGCGGGTAGGACCCCTTGACTTGGCGGAAGTTGGGCGCTCCATAGCTGCGCGTGGTATTGAGGACGTCTGCCTTGCTGTACACATCCTGGACCATGAAGTACTCCCCCTGGAAAGCAATGCAACTTTCATCTGACAGCATTACCCCAACGCAACATTTCTCCAGCTTCCACTCGGGCACACACACACACACACACTAGTATTTGTAAATTGCTGCAGAGAAAATATGTCAACACTAAAGTGGTTGGATGAATCTGAAAACTGTGTTTACACGTTTAAAAAAAAAAAAAATACTTACATGCTCACTGGCAGTTTGATTTCTCTGAAACACCAAAACAATCGGAGAAAGGCAAACATCTCTTCCTGATGCCAAATCAGACACAGCCCGGTTACTCTGTTGTCTCAACAGGTTAAATCTCTGCTCTGTCACCCCCATCTATCCAAGAATACTAATACTGTGTTTCAGTAGAGCTGAGAAAGCAGAATTTCTAAAAATATTAACAAGTTTTCAACTTTCAAGTATAAAATGATGACGCAATTGTGGTTAATGGAGGTTAATTAATGAAACATTCATTCCCACAGTTCTGCACTTCACCTTATTTTTCAAAGTTTTCTTGAAATTCAGTTCGAGGGATTCAGAACTGGATTCATTTCACATTTGATCAAATGCTGTCAAACCCCATCCCTGTGGAAAACGCCCGTATTGTCTTGTGTGAGCCTAACATTTCTGACACACAACACTAGGATGAGCAGACAGTGTTCCATAATTCTGGAAAATGTCTCTTCGTGTCCACACGCCAACATAAGGTTGGTGCTTTCAGGTCTCCGAGTTAGTGAGGAAAAGATGCAGTTTCAAGTGTATCCACCATCATGTGGACACGGTCTTACTGTGAAACCACTGACCCATCTATAAATGTAAACAGAGGATGTGGGTTAACACTGACAAACCACTGCATGCCTGAGCAGACACAGCAGAGGTGACCGAGCATATCAAAGCCCTGAAGGGTGACACAATTCCTGTTTCAATGGCCGCCCCACATCATAAAACAGCGCATGACAATGTTCTTATACCACTCTGCAATTTGGACATGTGAATGTGAAAACAGGCATAAAGACAGGTGAGCCGACTCCACGACTTTCCACAACAGCGCGGCACCTTCTTTCAGCCAAGAGGTTTGCCTTGCATGTTGCCCTCACCTGCACTAGGTAGTGCTCGGGCATAGTGTCCGATATCCGTCCGACTTTGTAGTTGGTCTTGAGGATGTCATCGTGAATCTGAAATTCCTGTCTGCAATTATACCTGTAGAAACAGAGCACAACAGCAGGCCTGGATGGTAAACAGTGGTCAATTCAATTATCAGCTAGTATTTGCCAGGCCTGGGTTGACAAATGAGATAACGGAGCAAACACGTCGGCTTGGGGGGGCATGGGATTGTCACCACAGTGATCAAAGAGGAGTAACACCCAATTGTGAGAACGCAAATTCGGGGAGGAACTTACGTGATGACGACAGGTGCGACTTTGTTGGTGATAATGGACTTGGCCTTGTTGTTGTGGATGTTGACGGTCTGAAAGGGGCTCATGCTAAGTGACTGCCTGCTGTCGGCCATCCCGTTGCCATGGACACTCTCAAGGGGCGACGCTACGGAAACAGGCTGTGGCGCAGCACTGGCAGTTGTACCCATGCTCCACAAGCAGCTGTGAATGACATCGCAGTGGACTCAGAAACGAGAAGCAACACTGTGGCAACACATACGGTATATCTGGGCAGAGACGACACTTCTAAAAGTGTGAAAAGCTATACTGTATTAGTCACTGATTTTATATAAATGACACTTTTTTTCAAGTAACATAAAGATTTATTTTTCACATTTTTAGCCATGCTGGCGGCATGGCTTTTGGTATGGAGACATAGGTCTGTCTGTCCACCACTTTGATCCAGACTAAAATACCCCAACATCTATTGGATGGATCGCCCCACTCCCCCGAGGACCAATCCTTCTGACTTTGATGATCCCCTAACCTTTAGAACCAAAATGAGGCTGACCTTTTTGGTTTTTCTCTGCAATAAGCTACGCTAACTGACTGCTGTCTGTAGCTTCACATTTAGCGTCATCAAACTATTATTTTAAATGTGGACTCCATATTGTGTTTTTGCATTTAGGATTTGGTTTGTGGTTTATTATATAAGGATTTATTTGATCCAGCTGCCGAATCAAAAAACTGTAAATAAGTGAGGGGTTTTTCCCTCTACGCTTGAGATGCTGTCAATCTGCTCCCGCTATTTTTCCTTTCCCCCTTTTAGGGTTAGTCGGCACCCAGATCACAATCATCATTAATTGCAAGTCTCCAATTGAATCACGGTGGCATGGGATTAGAGGCGAGTGTGAGTATTTATATTTTAATCAAAGAACTTGATACGGAGCACTCAGACCCCCGCGCCAGCCAGCCACAGGTTCCAAGCAAACCTCCTCCCCTCTGAATAAACAGTGAGCTTTGCAGGGAGCTCTGCAGATAAAACGAGTCTTGCGACAAGCTAGAAGTCAGGAACAACACTTCTCCTCCACATCACTTGCAACACGTAGCTGGTCAGGAACCTACAGCACCGGAGCACACAAACAGAAATGCACAACTGCCACATAAAACACAGAAAGGCACAGTATGTCACCCAACACAAACTCATAGATGAACATACTTTAACACTGGAGCTGCAAAGTGTAGACCAGAATCAATCCAACACCAACATCTACTTGATGTGACACAGCTGAGGGGTATGGCAAGGTTGTCGGTTGCCTGAGCTCCAAATGCCTCTGTGTGTGATCTCCAGCTCTGAACAGAGTGGACTCGCATTGTGCGGAGAGAGAAGTGCCGGGTGAGTCACCGCTACTCTCCTCTTTGTTGCGTCTGGAGCTGAGTGGGCAGGTCAACCTTATTCTCAGTTTCATTCGGTCGGCAGATTCTCTTCTCACGTGCACAACGGGGACGACAACAGCCTATTGATTTGCTTGTTACTTTGTCAGCTGGCATGGTTAAAATATACAGATACAAAGTCTGAAATGTTTTTACAGCTTGACTTGAATGATTGCATGGTTTTAGGAAACATGCCACTATGAAATAACTGCAGAGTAAAAAGACTTAAGCAGTAAAAAGAAGCTGAATGTATACCCAAGTTCCATAAAAGGCAGATACGTATTCAAGAATCCTGTGCTCCAGCTGGCCAAATCTATTTGAGTCCTAACCACATACCAAAGGCATCTCTGTTGCCATAAGTCAGTGACTACCACAAGAAAAACAACAAAAGTCCTCCACACTGCAACAATCCGCCAAACTTTGACATCTTACGTGTGAAATGAGCGGTCTATACTGCGAGATCCTTTTCTTTGCTGCTTGTTTTCCGCCATGGTCCAAAGGAGTGTGAGAACTTGGCATCACATCCAAAGAGAAATCTTCCTCTTTTGGATGCCCTTGCCCACCCACAGTCGGTGGGAAACACCCCTCGCGGGAGCTCACAGTGCCTGGCTGCTTGGCATTGGGCAAAAAACCTCAGGCGTTTGAGCTTTCAGACAGCGTCCTCCTCGTCCTGATGTTAGGAACTAGATTCATGCAAGAGACTCAATTCTCTACGGAAGGGAACGGGAGGGAAGTAGTGGTACATCTGGCAGCCAGATGGCTAAAGTTCAGGTCCCTTCCACGGGGACAGGCTGTGCACAAAGACGACACAGTTAACTCTTGTACTGTACAGCGAGCAGCACAAAGACACATGCTGGAATGATAGCTTGATTAAAATCTAATTTATCCAAGTCACTTATCAAGCAAAGATGCCATTCCTTGGTTACGGCTTAACGTTGGTTAATGGTGCGCTGCTTTTCTGTGTTTTATAAAACTGTAAAATATTCTGGGTTTTGGGTTGGTGAGGTCAAGTTGTGATGGTCATTTTTCATTTAATAGACTAAACTAAATGTGTCATTGTCAATTTGTTTCTCCATATGTTAATGTTACTATTGTTATTGCTAGTCAAATTTAGTGCACATTTTAACCAAATCTCAAGAAAATCTGCAAAAGATAAATGCACGTTTCCATCCACTGCTGATATGCCAATATTAGGAGCTGCGCGCATCAAGATAACAGACTGGTGGCGCCAATTCTCCACTCGGGCGCCATTAGAACATTGCAGAAGAAGACGGCACAGCAAGATGTGGAAAACACGAGGGAGATATGGCATTATTATTTGTTTCATGTTTTAACGTGCCCCCTCATAGCTCCACACATTTTCCGTCTCTCCAGTGGTGCAGGAGCTTCAGTGGATTTATCGCTACGTCAACGTTTTTAAATTTCAGGCTTTTCCACTTAAAATGCACATAAGAACAGGTGGATCAGACTAACGGTCTACTCTGTACACACAACATCTATGGCATGTATAGCTGTTCTGGATGGGGGATTCCTCCTCTGTTCCTCTTTCAGAGGTTCCTTCCTGTTTTCCTCCATTAAACTCTATTTTTGGGGTGTTTTTCCTTATCCAAACCAAGATAGAGCGTTTTACAGATTGTAAAGCCCTTTGAAAAAAAATGTGTGATGTGTGATTTTGGGCTATATAAATAAAAATTACTTGCATTAATAACAACAGAAAAAATGTGCTGTATCCCTAGAGTCTCGTCTTCTGCGCTAGTAAAAGAGTGTTTATGTATAATATGAAACATGACAGACATAAGAAGGGTTCTGTGTCTCCTTGACTTCCTATTTGGACTAAAAACAGAGCTTGGAGTCTGTGCATTCCACAGAGCATTTATATAGCAAACCATTTTTTAATCTGTCACTTTAAGGATTTAATCAGTAGGTTTCCTTTACCCACCACCACAGTAATGCAAGATAATATGCATGTTCCTATGTGGCTCAGTCGAAGGCTATAAAACACTCTGACAACAGATTCTCCCATCATCCTCATCCACACAAGAGCTTCCTATATCTCATCCTATGTAGTGTTGTTATTTGTAAAACAGCAGCGTTAACTGAGGCTAACTGACACTTCCTGGCAGAAGTTTCAGTGTTACAGGCCTCCAAAGGAAACGTGACATTATTAATGCTGCAGCACATACAGCAGCATGCTCACTGAAACTGGTACGTCGACAACCCTTCCTCTGTCTTACCTTACAGCCTGTCGCCTCACCTCTGCTGCGAGACCATGGTGCACACGCACACTTTGATACACAAGTTCCTCCCACACGCAACCTCAGCTCTCGTCAGTCACACTGATTTCAGCATGGGCAGGTCGTGTCTAGCGGGCGGGCAGCTGGGGCGGAGGCCTGAGTAGAAATAGCACTCACTCATAAACATCCTCCTGGAGATCCAATCAAGGCAACTCATGAGCGAGGCTGTTTATCCCACATGTCAACCAGAGTAGCGTCGCACTGATCGTGAGGCCAATAAAGCGACAAGACAAACTCGGATTTCCTCTGATGACGCGGGACAACAAAGACACAAGGTGATCTGGAGTTGGACTTTGCACGTTTCTCTATGGCAAAGCCAGACAGGTCGTGGGCAGCTGGTCGACGTTAGTCAAAGGCACTAATATTTAAATTCACTGATTGCACACTAAGAATACGACCATGGAAACTGGAACCTCCTGCAAGCCTACTAGCATTGCCCCATTCAGGGCTGCCACATTTAAATTCAGCCGGTGTCCCAACTTGGCTGTAGCAACGTCTTCAGACAAAGGGCCTGAGTGCAGACAGGATGGAGCATGCAGCTGCAGGATGCATCTGTTGGTGGCCCCGAGGAAGGATGCGGAGCACTCTTCATTCATAAGAGATGCAGGGATTCAAGAGAGATGGGTATCACTTTGTAACGCTTGGGAGATCTTTCAACACAACTTCCCATGTGGTGATGAAAAAGAGAGCTGCAAGCGTGGCTGCAAGAACCACAAATAAAAGTCCAAATGCAATGCAGCTTGCCGTCTTGGCAACATTGCTCATGTTATTCAAGGATCCTGGGCATTTCTGGTCTCCAAGGAGGCCACTCGTTCAGTCTGCCACTATTAAGTCTGCAAGTCCTGCTGGCTGCACAAAACCACATTAAAAATGACAGAACTACATAAACTGACTTTGTATGGTGCAGATTTCTAAAGCAGCGCCACTTTTATCGACATGTTTTGTCTGTTGTGAGTGTGTACACCTATGGAAATCTGACAATGTGCAGTAATGTGCAAAAGGCTATTGCACAAGCATTGCTTAAAAACCTACTTCAATGTATGCCAGTTAAAGGTTTGGTGTAATCCAGTCCTAGTATTATTTACAACAACGACACAATGTCCCACAGTCTCTCACTCATCACAGGATACTAGACCACCAAACCAGTCAATACAACCCAGTCACACCCCCGAACGCAGAGGAAGTGTAAGCACACTTTGACAGGAAATGCTTAGCTGTACTCTCTGAAACTTCCTCCCTGCAGCTGTACACATATTTCACCAGTGGGGTTAGGGGTTACATAAAGGCGTGATTCCACAGGACATTGCTAGTTCCTGAGCTAAATATCAGTGCCGCGCGGAAATTAGCTCAGCACTTCCTCTGCAGAAAGTCTTTTTTGATTCCCCCCCAACTGTTCCAAAGAACTCATTGTCAGTTTGTGTCAACTTGCAGCTCTGATGTTTGTTTAAATCGCCCAACAGCCTGTTCAGAAAGAGACTGGCAAAAAGGAAGCCATGCGATGCATCGTTCAAGGATGCAATTATCCAAATCTAACGTCAAATGACCGACCCCAAACAGTTTTTTGCACTGAAAATCCAAACTGATTGGAAACAAACCTAGTTAAAGCAGCGAATCTGCTGGGACTCCGTGAGTGAGACAAAAGCCACTGGCACTGCAGTGAACATGACATAAATCACATGACTAACCTTTAGCCCTCTACATTCTTGCTTTCATCACAGCTTGACATTGAGCTGCTAAAAATGGTGAGCAAATCTATTTTTAAAACACTGCCTGTAATTTATTGCATTTCAAGATGGCAACTGCATCCCCCTATGATTTCAAGGCTGCCGCAATGTGGCTTTCATTTTTTCCTAAAGCCCAGCGCCTGACCACAATATTCTGTCAGCACCACCAGGTCAATTGACAGCAGTTTTACTTCCCTTGGAGAACCTCTCCAAACGGACACATCTTACACCAATTTGTTAACATGTTACGCTTCGCCTGCCACTCACACTGGAGCAGTAAACTTGTGTTTGTGCAAACACATCTCGACTCAACAGCTGCATTTTCTAGCCTGTCAAACAGGCTATGGTCCTCTGGTAAAGGAATGAGAGCTGATAAACACTTCAGAGGAGAGACTTGGCACCACATGCCAAGAAGAATGTAATCCATGTGAATATCCAACATGACTGGTATTATTAAAAAGAATTAACACAAAGAATTTCTCTCTGCAAAAGGGAAAGGAGCTTGTATGTTTTATGATAGAAGTCTTAAATTTAAATCTCAATTCTGACGTAAAAATGACTTGAGTGATACTTATTTATGTTTAATTTTGAATGCTTCAGAAACATACTGATGGCATGTCTAGCCTGCATCAGGACTGTAAGTATCAGAGTAACACATTAAGCATCACAACTATACCTGACATTCAGCTGATCAGTCCACCATCCGAGAGGTGCTTGACTCTCTGAAGAACACAATAAAAAAAAATTAAAATGAACAGAAACTAGTGGGTTAAAAATGACCAAAATGACAGCAGCACCGGTCTCAGTCAGACATCTTCGCTGGCATCGCTCTCTGATCTGTGAGGCAATCCGTCCCCTCCCACTGATCACACTACCGCAGGCGGCGGGCTCGCATCACCAAGGCGTCCTTATAAAGTGAGTGACTGAACACGTCCTTCAGTGAGGACAGAACCCAGACAGGTCGCACAGCTCTCCGTCTGAGGTTTAGATGGGTGATGGCATGCTCCCTTGTTGCTTTTCTGTTACTGTTTTGTGTGCACCCCCTTGCGCATGAGGTGCAGGGCTGCTCGCGCCTGCCGGGATTTGTGGGGGTGTGCGTATGTGTGTGTGTGCGTGAGAAACTGTGTGTGTTTGTGTGTGGGGATGTGTAAAGAGGATGCGGAGGCGGACCCGGAGACGCTTACTCATGATCCACTTCACTATCCAATCAACACCGAAGGTTCCTGCCTCCCACACATGGCAGACCTTTTAACAACGGTCTCAAACACAATAAATAAATGAAACCTTCACTTAAACGTATTACAATCCGCCGTTAACCCGCACTGACATGATGTAATGTTGACCTGCCAGGAGGCTGATGTTCAGTAACAACTGCACACAGATGACATCACGTAAGCCTAATTCACTACGATGCTCTAATTGCTCCATTCATTAGCGGTTAACACGTGCCATGTTGAAGGCAAACAGGCTTACAGCTGAGCAAATACTTTGATTTAAGCTTGAGGTTCAGCTGCAAAGGGCTGTGTGCTCTACCTCTTGTAGTCGTAACCCGGAGGTCAGACTAGTTTACCATGCACTGAGTGTCCTATTTCATCCTGTGCACTGTATAAAGCAAGAACAAAAGCGCAAACCGTGTCCAGTGTTATTATACATGTAGAGGCACAAACTTGCAAAAAAAACATCCTGCTACACACACACACACACACATATCTGACAACTGTAACTGCAAATGAGTAAATAAAAAACGCCAAACAACATCAAGCTCATCATCTGAGTGGCTGCCTGTGAGAATATTTTCTTACAAAAGTATGTGTGTTCAACAGTCTTTCACAAGATAGTGTACAAATTAAGCTTATTTGCAAAAGTGGTGAAGTGGTTTTCAAGCTATGGATGTAAAATCGACTGCTGCCACACCTGTTCCTTCCTTCCTGCAGCGATGCAGGCCAAGACTCTGATGTTCTTGCAACATGATGAATGTGAAACAAAACCCTCCCCACGGCCCGAAAAACCTCAGAGCATGAATGAGTCAATCCAGAGAGCGCGCAATCATAAACACGATTTTCTTTCCTGGGAGTGATTTTGTAAAATCATAACAAAATATCAAGAAACAAGACGTTGTCTAGTAGATGCCACTAAAAGAAACAAATTAAATTAAATAAATCACCAAAACAAAGCTGACACATCTAGTTACTCTGACAGGTTCAAACGCTTCATTTCCTTTTTTTTTTAAATTAGATTGCGACAGAGCAGAGAACAATTTGGAGCAAGAGGATGTTCTGTGACAGATGAAGAAAAACGTCCTCTCTGCTAAACGTCCCCAGTAGGAAAAGGAGCATACGGTTAATATCACAGGTCTTATCCAAATTGTTTCTCAGGTCTGGTGTCTGTCTTACCCCCAAAAAGCCAATTTGCTAAAAGCCTTGGAACAGCAACAGGAAAGGAGATGATAGTAAAGGAAAATATTTCACCTGAACCAAAGTTCAGTTCCTGGGAGCAATGTGAGCATGAGAGTAAAATGGCTATTATTTTGATACAAAATTATCCTTTTAAAATGACATTTTCTTGCAGTATGAGGACACCACTGCCACACCTATTTTTTTTTTTAGCAAAAATACTGTCAGGTTATACATATATCAGCAAGAACAATGCTCCTGGGAAGATGACTCGACAACAAGATCACCCAGAGAGACACAGTTTGGGAGATGTTAAATATTCACTTGAGTCTAGTGATCCAATATGACACCTTGTGGTACAAATTATCCATTGCACTCATTGACTTCTTGTCACTGATGACACAGATGTTCATTATCTTATGACAAACACTGTATATCAACTCCAAACAGGTGTTTCTACCTTACCTTGGGACAACTTAATAGATATTTTAAAGACTGAAAAAACAAAAATCGTTTATGGGACTCAAAATAATAAATAAAATCAACTATTTCTCACATCTGCTGAAGCCACCCTGTGGTTTAGGAGGTTAAACTTGCCTAAAAAAACACCAAACCTACCTGGACCTCTGTTTTGAGTTTATCAATTCCCAACTAATATCCCTACCACCCATAAATAGTTTATAATAAAATAAAGCCTATGATAACATTTCACAACAGAAAACTAGCAACTTTCCAAGTTAAGCCTTGGGAGGAGCAAACTTTCTGTTCTGTGCCTATTATCAAGATCAACCAAGAATAAACAGCTCAATCATTTATGGTCCAGGTGTCCATTCATCGAGGAGTTTCGTGCTCTCCCTCTTGATTAATTGTGATGTCCGGTGTTTGATCTGCGCTCTGGGTTGTCAAGAGCCGCTTTCTGTCTACCCCCAGGATGTGAGGTAAAGTGATATGAACAGAGGAGACTGATGCCAGCTGCACGGGCTAAATCAAACAAAGGTCGAGTCTGCAATATATCAAAGGGCATCATGTGCTTTGTCTTAATGCGCTACAGACTTTTCATGCTTTACAATGAACATGACTATGGGCATTTCAGAGTACGGAACAATTATTTTGCACTGGCAGAATAAAGTCACACACTTTGCGATTCAAAATGCACAAACATATATTTGCATCGCATTGAAGAAATACTCCTTACAGACAAAAAGTAGTGTTTCTGCCTATGAGCCGACGACAACACGTTATATGTTGGCTATAACATAGTACATTTTAGGACATAAGTTCATGTTTTACCTTTGAGGACAACATAAACTAAGTTCAAAGGCCCACTTACTAGTTTTTCAGAGCTTTCAACCACATCTCAGTGTTCATCAGTGAGGAAGCAAGGAAACGAACCTGTGCTTTTAAAGCAATTAAAAGTCTAAATGGACATTTAACTGAACATGTCTTTGGTGTGTCTGCACCAACTGCAGGCCACAGTTTGGCCACATTCTTATTATTCATCACGGACACAGAAAGGGGGGGGGGGGGGGGAGCACATGTAGCAGCAACAACCCCACAAACAATTTCGCAACATGAAAACAACCGTCAAAGATGCACAGCTGCAAATA
>JAVQJF010090447.1:0-21011 GCA_036023855.1 Gadopsis marmoratus
CTCTATTGATCTTGTGCTCAGAGCCTGTTCCTGTGCTGCCATGATTAGTGCCTCTGTGCCGTCTTTCAGTCCAGCCTTTTGCAGCCACTCGTAGGATTTCTCGATATCAGCCACTTCCTGTATCTGCCGGTGGTACATATTGTACAGGGGTTTGTCCTCCCATGATGGTTCCACCTTCACCTCTTCCTCAGAGGCACCATCAAGGGGGGGGGTCCATGGGGGGCCACGTTGCCCCTGATAGCAGTCAAGCGCCTTGCATGGCAGCTCAGTTGCCAGTGTGATTCAACATCTGGTTCTCATTAGTCTATATCTATAATTAGTAACATTAACTGTAAAATGAGAAACTAAAGGATGCCAGTATGCAATTCATTAACTCCCATATTGACACTGTTTATATACTACAATAGCAACATAGAATTCCTGAAATTCAGTTATGGCTTTTGGTTTTGGTGTGTGCCACCCAGAGATTTTTCCATGTAGAGGAGGTGATAGAAGTTGCCGCTTGCGAATGTTGGAACAGTGAGCTACTAGTTGTTGTCTTGGTTAGTCTAGATGTTGGGTATCGAAGAATCCAGAGATCCCACATCTTCTCACATCACATCAGGAATTGTTGGAATGCTACTATATCATGTATAGTAGCATTCCAACAATTCCTTATTCTGCACTCATGTCCATGAATGTGTCGCTCTCGTTCCAGTAGCCCATTTCTCATCAGGTTGCCCTGGCTCCCCAACACCTGACTCAGTAGACATGAGGTGGGCAGGTACCGTTAAGGGCCTTGGCCCACACTGTCGCCCTGACCGGGAATCAAACCCCTGGTATCCTGTACCAGAGTTGTTGGTGGTACCAATATACATGTATGTGTGTATCTACAGTGTAGTTGTTATTATATATGATATGTTTTCGTGAGTTTAAAAACTGTTTAAAACAGTGATATCAGTTAAAAATACATTTGTAACACATTGTAAGGATTTGTTCATGTGTGTAATCAGCAGCTGCTACATTATACTCTGTACAGCTATTTATACATTGTTACAGATGGATCCTATGAGGAGATGACAAATACACTAATAAATAGTAAAACTGTGTATAAAAAAATGATCAGAACTTTAAAATGTCCTTATATTTGCTTACAACTATATTCTACTACATCATAAACAATTTATTGAGTATATGTAGTCTTGTTTCATCTTTGAGGATCATATTTAAAATTTTAATACAATGTTCTGGATGTGCAACCTTTTTAATTAATAAAAGTAATACAACTCAGACACATTTGAAATGAAAAGTATATTTCTCTCCGAAATGTTGTGGCGCAACAATATAAAGCCTTACAAAGTGAAATCTTTAAAAGTGTACTTAGTGGTACTTTAAGAAAAGTACCAGTATATTAAAACTGTGCTTTGCAGTGCTTCCAGGTGTGGTTTGAGAGGAAAAGGAGGGCCGATGGCGCTGATAAGAAAGCCCTCTCTCCGAGTGGTGTATATAAAGCTGCAGCTGCTCCCTCGCAGCATGCAGAGTGCTCACAGCCGCCACAGCGATGGCTTTCTGCAAACTTCTCACTGTGATGGTGCTGATCCACAACGCTGGAGGTGAGAACATTATCTTACTGTCAAGATGAAGGTGTTGATTTATCTATTCAATGTGTGGAGGGTCACTTACCAACTCTTACTAGTACAATTGAATTAGCTAATTATAAACTGATATAGCCGCTTTTACGAATCACAAGATGAGGTATTAAAATCATGGGGCTGTAAGTATAAATTGTTTATATGTTTGTCTTAGTTTGATTTCTGTATTTGTGTGTCTCTATTGGATTTAAAAGAAAAGTTTGACAATTTGGGAAATACACTTATCTGCTTTCTTGCGAAGAGTTAGATGATAATATTGATACCAATTCAGTTTTATTTACATATCATAACAAAGTTATCTCAGAGCACTCTTTCATATAGAACAGGTTTAGACCAACTCTTTATTACTGAGACCCAACAATTCCAAAATACCACTATCTACAGCTACAGCCAGCAGCTGGTTAGCTAAACCAATTTCCCAAAATGTTAAACTCTTATTTTAACCCGAGATAATATTTGAATTTGTGAAATGCACAAGACACTTTCCTGAATCCTGTGTATGTATGCTGTTTCAAAAAGAAAAAATTGTTGGGGTTGACATGGTTTAATCAAACTTCACCATCTCAGAGCCTCTAACTTATATATTCGCTGTTTTCTAGTAATAAAAAATTCAGTTTACATTCAGTGATGTTCACCAAAATGCCTTGTGTGAGTCCTTGAAGTGGAACAAATGTGTCGAATGAATTTCCTGCACTTGCAATCCGATTTTTAAAAGCACTTAAATCAAGCATTTGTTAACATCTGTGTTTACAAGCTAGAAGTCATCGTCTTCCCTGCCTTTGCTGGTGCAATGCAGCACATCTTGGTGCAATACAGTAAAATGCAATGCGATGCAGATGATGAGTGGAATACTTAACACAGATTTTATAAAGTTTCATTATTGCTTTTTAGGCTTGCTTGGGGCTGAGGTGAGGAGCTCCATTGTCGGGGGTCAGGATTCTCCAAAGGGCAGATGGCCGTGGATGGTCCACCTAAACATCACATCTAAACATGGCAACAGGTGGCGCTGCGGCGCCACCATCCTCAACACTCAATGGGTGCTGACTGCTGCAAACTGCTTGTTTAAGTAAGTTTTTTTTTGTTTTCCACGTGACCCTAATCATCTTCCATACAAGGGAGCCCATTGATTATTACAGGCATCTAGGTGCATCAAGACCATTATGCTGCCGTTAACGGAGCCCGCTAGGGGGGGTCTAAACAAATATATTTGCATGAATGTCCAGAGAACTGTCCCACTTCTGCTGAACCTACCCACATGTTGGAATACGAATGAGAAGTGTGTGTGCAAAGGTCATTCATAAAACAATGCAGAAAAACTAATATGTGTGCGTTTGTGTTGCCAGAAAGCCAGACCCTAATTTTGCTCGATCAATGGCTTGGGTCGGCACACACAGTCTGCAAAAGTCATCTGCTCGTTACCTGGGGATACTTCACGTCATACCTCACCCTAAGTACCAAGCCTTGGGCAGTGGCTATGTGAACGACATCGCCCTGGTGAAGCTGAAGAAAAAGTTGACATTCTCACAGCACGTTGCCCCGGTGAATCTGCCCAGCGTGGGCGACACCTTCGGTTCATCATCCGAGTGTTGGATCACTGGCTGGGGGAGAATTGGGAATGATGGTAAGTCCTGCATATAAAGTAGACTATAAGGCCAACTGAACACACCCCGGGTACATTCTCATACATACATTGTTTTTATAGTGTAGTAGCCATGTGTAGCCAACTATGTGTCAAATTTACAGTAGTAAGACAAAATCATGTGCTCTCTTCTCCCAAGGTTTAGTTTGGCAACAGGATGATCTTGGTGTAACTCATTAAACACAAAAACATCCAGCCATTAATAGAACAAACTACTGTACATCCCAAGGTCATAAATATATCACGTGTGCACCTGTGTAGTTCCACTGCCAGATCCAGAAACCCTTCAGCAGCTCAAGATTCCCATCATCCCTCAGAGCCAGTGTAAGGCGAAGTATCCAGAGCTGACCTCTGACATGCTGTGTGCAGGGGCCGGAGGGAAGGACGCCTGCGACGTGAGTTTAACTGTTTAAGCCAGTGGAAATATACATTCATTTCTCTTTGAGCACTAGGTTGGGAAGCACTGGACTACACCTATAGAGTAGATAAAACTAG
Source organism: Gadopsis marmoratus (assembly GCA_036023855.1). Lineage (NCBI taxonomy): Eukaryota > Metazoa > Chordata > Actinopteri > Centrarchiformes > Percichthyidae > Gadopsis > Gadopsis marmoratus. Next base: position 3,766 of record JAVQJF010090447.1, read on the forward strand.
CTCCACCTGGACCTACAACAGTAAAACACTACGCATGAATTGATGTGTCAGTATCAACAGTCTAATGTCATATAGAGTATTATTATATTAGTTGCAGGGGTCATTTTACTGCAGAAAAACTACTTTTACTTTTGATGTAAAAGTAAAAGTAGTTTGATGCCCTCTCGGGCCCTGAAAGGATATCGGTATCTCACACGCCATGCAACATCACCAAGCTAACGCTCACACTGCAACTACACTCGCCGTGATTTAGCTATGGCAAGCCAGTGGGATCATATGTCGTCAGTCGGCACATGTGCTTGGTACATAAAATGGCGTAAAATACGGCGTGCTGACAGTTTTTACACTGCTACATTTTAAAACTAAAAACCTGCCCAGGATGCCTTTTCCTTGTATGGTTATGAGCATTTCCTTCTGTTTTACAGAGCCATTAAATATTTAATATTTAAAAAAGGAAAGAGAGTAGTGGTGAAAGAAGAAAAAAAAAAAGAACAATTATAAAGTACAATGTAAACATATGAACAATAGCACCATACGCATTTAATATAAAAACAAACAAATGAGCAGTAATCATATGTACAAGGTAGTGTAAGCAGCATAAAACTGCCAGGATGCTGTATTTTATGCCGTTTTATGTACCAAGGACCTGTGCCGACTGACAAGATATGATTCCTCTGGCAAGCCATGTCACTCGGCTGGGACGTCTCCGTCCATCTGCACCCAAGCTCCGCTCCCCAGCGAAAAGAGTCAACTCTCCTTGGTTTCTAAGTGAAAGCACCTACATGCTCAAAAAAACACAAACAAGATTCATACATACAGTGTATATATGTATATATATACTGTATGCAACATCTTGCAGTGGCCCCCAAAAAGCCAGAAATGACACTATAGACCTCTTCCTCCCAATCGGCCGTGTGTTTTCTCGTGCAGGGGGATTATGGCGGTCCGCTGGTGTGTCATGCAGACCGCGGCTTTGTGCAGGTGGGCATCATGAGTTACGGGAGTCCCAGTGGCTGTGCTCTCCCAGGCCGCCCTGGCGTCTACACTCAGGTGTCCAGCTATGTGGACTTCATCGACGACTACATCCACCACGCTGAGGAAGCCTCCGCTGAGGTCTGAAGCTCCTGTCCAGCCCGCTCACCTTACTCTTTACCGCTCCTCTCCTGCGTTGAACCATCCGTACAGAGTTTCCCATACTTCCTTTATGCTGGTTGACATGTACTCTGGTTTGTTCCAACTGAATTCTTTGCATTAAAGCTTTAAAGCATCAATTTTGGGTGTCATGTTTTGAAGAACTGATTTAAAGCCATGTGGGGGGAATTCAGCGGAGGCTGCATTTCATTCTGACTTTAGATCACATGTTTTGGGCTCACGAAGAAAAGCAGACATCTTCATTCCGAAACGCAGAATACCCCCCAAACTAACAGTTTACATCACCTGAACAATCCTTTTCAGCCGTCTTCCAAATGATGAATTTAAATTTGTTCAGTGTGTGTGTGGGGGGTCAGGGCCCAGAGCTGATTTTTGCCCCAGGGCCCCAAACAGCTTATTCCACCCAGCATTACTAATGTTGATGCCGTTCATCACTAATATATACACTGTGTGCTAAACAGACATAGGATCTGTTTTTTGGATTAATTCAACACGTATGAGGGAAAATACATTACTAATCAAACCTGAAAAAGTTAATAAACTAAACTTGTATCAATAATCAAACCTGAAACCAAACCGCTTAGCTTGTGAGAGAAGTGCGTCGCAATGATTTCACTGCAGGAGAAACAAAAGCAGAAGCCTGATTCATCAGTCAAAAGGTCGACCTCCTTATAGATAAAACAAAGCGCGATAGTACACGTCAATTTTAGAGGCTCTGCTGTGGTTTTAGATAAGCAGCTTGAAGCATCTCATGCTGCTGATATTTAACCAGATTGCTGGCAATACTTTCCTTCCGTTAAGTCAACATTTTATCGTGCTGAAAAAAATGTGTTGGCAGCGGTTTCTTATTTGTATAACTCATGAATGCTTTAAAAGAAGACAGTCATGTCTGATAAATCAAGGAAAGAGGAATTTGAACTGGAGAAACCAAATTAGATGACTGGGCTTCAACTACATGCACTTATTTTCAAATAAAGTTAACAAGCTGCGAGTTGAAACAGATCCGACCCCATTCTGTGCATGTTGGTTAGTTAATCCAATAAACAGCTCGACTGATCTGGTTAACTCTCGTCCAGGTACATCAGCTCTTGCAAGCAGAAGCATGATTTGTTCATCTTGGATGAACTTATCTTGGATAGCAGCATGCTTTTACTTCGAAATGGTAAACTAAGGTATTACCACCACGGCCTCTAATAAAACACCTTAAAGTGAGTTACACTTGTATCTTCGTTTAATCATTAGAATTGTCTATGCACATATTTAGGTCTGTTTCCAAGGTTTATGAATTTCTATAATATGTTCCAATTTCAAATTAAAATAGTGACTTTAATTGTGACAAATCACGTTCTTGTTCTTCTATCGATACAAGCAGATACATTTACAAATCCACTTTTCTGTATTGTATTTGACTTGAATAGCCGTTTTACTCTTTTCTATGATAATAAAAAAAAAGCACTAGTTGCGTCATACTAACAGTCTGTCTGTTCTGAAAACCGTGATAACACTGCTCCAAAAGAGCCTCTACAACAACAAGCTGACCGAGTGACGCTTAGCTGAGGTGGCTTTAGGTCGTAGGTGTTGGCCTAACCAATAATATATTATATTTGCTTTGTGAATTAGCACCTGTGCTTTTTAAAAAAAGAAAAGTGTATTCATTGTTTCATGCTAGCAGAGTTGGCGTTTGTTTCAGTCGAGGTGACCGACCTCAGCTTTGTCGGGATTGAGCTGAATAACTTGTCGAGGGATGAATGTTAAAGCAACTTGAAAGAAAGCCTCAGGCTTCTGCATCATCAGTAAAAATAAGATGACTCGTGAACAGATGCAGAGAGAACAAGCCGTTACCTATACAGGCTAAAAGGTGTGTTGAAAACATACTTTTTTAATTTTCTGTTTTTGGTTATTTCACAAGAGATTTCCCCCCCCCATCTGTACTCTTCTCGCAGGATTAACATGGGTGGGGCTAAATTGAATCATGATCATCGTTTGAATGGGTATCTGAAGACAGTTGTGGCGTTGCTCGCTTATGTTATAAGGCCACTGCCAGCCAAACCTGATCAAATCACATCCACACTGACAGGATCGATATATCAATTACCTGTCTTCGCATTCATTTTTAGGACAGCTTAGCATAAAGGCTAGAATCACAGGAAACAGCATTTTTGTTCATGGTAATGTGTTGTGTCTTGTTAGCAAGCAAGCTAATCTTGATACATCCAAATGCGTTTCTTTTTTCTTGTGATGGAGCTAGGGTAGCTTCTAATCATTGTGCTAAGCTAGGCTAAACAATACAGAGACGAATTTGATAGTTTCTTATCCATGTAGGTGAAAAAAAAGAAGAAAAAAACCATCTTTCCCAAAATGTCAACGTCATCCTTTAACACTGTATGCACAATTATACAGGTAGCACCTTTAAATGCATTTCTTTTGACTTGTGTAGTTGCTGAGCGGATGTCTTAACCAGCAGGTGGAGCACCACTTTGATCTTATCCCCTCACCAGCTCAAACTCACATCTGGATTAGGCAGTGGTACTTCTCTTTAAAAAAGGCACATACATAAGTCAATAAACTACAGTCAAACCTTTACCCAAAATAAATAGTTTAACGAGTGAGCTGGAAAAGCAACCACATTCATGACCTTAAATGAAAAGGGTAAAACCTGTAAAGACAAGGACAGTTGAATCTTTTAACTCAGCAACAACTTTAGACAAAAATCCTGTTACAACATCTCCTCGTAAAATCTTTGTCTTAAAAAATAAAAGACAGAATTAGTTGAGCAAGTCCTCCATTGCTGAGGGGACACTTCCCAGCAGTCCCAAAAAATAAAAATGAAATAAAATCAACCAAAATCCTGAGCTAATCATGATCCTGGTAATTCTAAAATAAAGAAATATTTTGGATCCTTTATGCTTTTGGTCTGCTGATCAATGTCCATTCACGTTTCACCATCAGTCCTGAACAGACAGCCTCTTCCTGTTGAGGTTACTTAGCAGCGGAGTGTGTACTGTATGTCCTGACTAATCGTTGGCTACCTCTACATTCGCACGCTATCCTCGTCCCCTCAAGGTTCCATCACCCTCCAACTGTATCCCTCGATTGTCCGAATAAACACGACAGCTTTCCCCTCGTGTCAAATCAAAGCAGGTCCAGCTGAGACATTAGGACCGAACTACTCTTCGCCAGGTAACAACTTGATGAAGACCACGGCGGCCGAAATGTTGCGTGAACCTTCCTTTGTTTTTGACATTGGATTGTTCCGAGGGCGAGCGTTCTCTGACCGCCAGAGAAATGACATCATAGCGGCGGCCGCGTCTCAGACGGCTCCTGCGGGTCTGTGCTTGGATCGGGGAGAGGCGGAGGAGAGCTGCTGCTGCTGCTGCTTCTCTCCGTCTCCGTGGCCAAGTCCTCCTTCCTCTCGTCCCCCTCAGCTTTCTGCTTTTCTGCCTTGGTCTTGAACCTCAGTCCATGGCCTAAAAAACCCCCACAGGATATACAGATTATTTTAAATTATTGATTGGTCCGTTTATTTCTTAACACCCGCTTATCGTGAACTGTTAAAAATGCTATTGAGTATTTGGGTGGGAAAGGTGGCTGAGCATTATGCTTTTTTGTTTGTTTTAATACGGAAGGTCCTTCCCAGCATTACTAAGATCAGCTGTGGACTCTCCCCTTGATTTATATATAATAACAATATTTAACTGGTACAATGTCCTTAACCAAATAACTAAAAGAAAAGCATGAAGAATTTAAGATGGTGTTCTCCCAATTAAAACACTTCATATCATTAGAACACTCATTTTTACAGTGTGTGCCACCAATAAGAACATTACAAGTGAAATTAGCTGTCACAAAGGTTCCAGCAACTCTCTGCCCCCAGTACTTACAGATAAAACCCAGAACTAATCAGCATCAGAGAACTCATTTGTATGCCGACACTGTTATCTGCGCATGTGTGTACTCACTCGGACAGTCTGCCACCTCCTTGTAGGACTTCTTCTTACAGCAGCCTCGGCACAGGTTGAAGACACATTTATTTCCCTGCGGAGCAAAACAAAATAATATCAAGCACTGGACATGTCTTCCCAATCCAACACAAAGAAATTCATGCACAGGTAGGTGCCTTCACAAAAGGACAATGTCTCCCATGGAAATCTACAACTCTATTGGACAAATGACTTATTGTTTGTTTGACTGACTGACACGTATATGTACATCACCATTCATTTGGGCTCTTCCGTCACCTTTAATCAAAAGAAACACACACACAGTTTAAGCTTACTGCTTACCTTTGGGTTCCCGCACTGTTCACATTTGATGTACTTGGCTGCGGGAGGAAGGAAGAAGAACACGGTCAGATTGTATTCTGCTCGTGTGCAGTTGGAGCAGAGAGTGACGGCTCAGACTCACGTTTCTGCTCGGGACAGAAGTTCTTGTTGGGGTTTCGGGACCTCTTCTTCTGCTTGTTTTTGGAGAGAGCGTCCGCCATTCCGTCCGAGTCCGTCTCCAGAGCCCTTTTCTGACATACTGTCTTCTTCACCTCTGAACCCTCGCTGTTACCGTTGGCAACTGGCTCCTTTGGCCTGTAAGGCGCAGTTAGTAAGACTTGAGAGAAATGTTCAAATTCGACTGGTGCTCAGGATTCTTCGCTGGTGTCAATCAAAGCTCAGTTCTTAGAAAATGTATGAATCCGGCTCAGTGAAAAGATTATGTAAAATAAAACCAACAAAGGGTGGTAACTCACACAGGTCTGACGTATGGCTGGCAGATCCAGTGGGGGAATGGCAGGCTGCCCTCCTTCTCTTCCACATCCTTTTCTTTGGCTATCTCCTCCTGCACACACACACACACACACAGCAGCTACTTGTATAGAAGACCATCTACACCAATTCTCCCTCATCCTGCATGTATCTGCAGGATGCATGTATAAGTGTGTACACTGGCCTCGAAGGGGATCCAATTAATTTGCCATGTGGTGGGCAGACTCACTGGTATTAACATGCAATCCATATCTGGGTATGTTAACATGATATGGTCAAATGCATGTTGATGCAAAATATACTGTGCATGCATTGCAAGCAGAACGTCAGGCTCTGCTCCTCTACTAAAACACCCTGCATGTGTGGATGCAAAGGGCTGTGATGAGATGCCATACTCCAAATGATGTATCCAGACACAGACTGCATGTTAGTACCCGGTGAAAATGGGTCATAATAACTGCTGATGCTACACAAAGTGCACTAGCCAGTCAATAATGCTGCTTATTGTCGTACAGTGTCACTCCACTCATTGCAGTGTTGTGGTAAACCGGTTTTTCCTGTTCTTTCCCCAAATATGACCAGCATCAGTATTAACACAACATTGTTATGAAGGCATACAGACTGTATGTACTTACTATTGCATATACTGTATCATACAGTATATGCAATAGTGAGTACGTTGAGTAGTTAGTCACAAGTGCTGCTGAGCATTTAGCTACAGAATGACAAATTTGCTATTTCCCAGTCTTGCATTTTTTTTTAATTGCCATTACCTGACAACGCAGCCTCAGCTGTTTGCTGACTTCAACCAAACCCTCGAGGGTCTTCACCTTGGCCAAATCCTCCCTCAAGTCCTGGTGGATCTGTAGCCTGCAAGCACACACACACACATGACTGTAACTCAGTATGAAACATGCAGATAGTCAAGAGGTTCAGCTACTACACAGCTATACATGACTGACAGACAAGTAACACAAACGTGGGATTCATGTTCTGCCTTGACATTATAATATTTAGGTTTTGATACCATTTATGGATCAGTGTACTTGCATTATATAGTTACTTCTCTTTATAGTAGTTTTATTGTTAGTGTTGGGAGTGGAAAAGCATCATACGCATGTTGTATACCAGGTATAAGGTACATACGTGTGGTGCCACAGCTTGAAGAGGTGGGCTCGTACGTATGACAGAGTGCAGGGGGGGCGCTGCTTCACCACCTCTAGATATTCCTCAGCCATCTCCCACACGGGGGGGCTGCATCCCTCAAACAGCGCTGGGTTGTGCAGGTTCCCCTCTAAAAAGAAGAGAAATTATTTTCAAAACAATGCACATCCTGAGCAGGAGTGCACAGAATCTATTTGCACCAATGAATCTGTGGGAAATGTGTGTAATTATCAAAAGCATTTGACCTGCACTCATAACGCCCTGCACTCCGGTCTCCTGAATGCAGCGCTCCACATCACTCAGGTGCTGAATGTTGCCGTTTGCAAACACGGGAATATTCACTGCCTTCCTGTAGCAGAACACCACCAAACACTTATTGAAATGATGTTGTTCTCCAGAACGAGGCAAACGCTAAGAAACTAGGAGTCATTTGGCTCAAGTACAGTGTTATGTGTCCCCACACCATCAGTTTGAGACCATTGGAAGAGTTGGACAAATGTTTACACTCGTGATTAAATACAGTGCATGTGAAGGATTAAAACAGGGTGATGATAACTCACCGTACTGCCTTGATGTGCTCCCAGCTAGCGATACCTGTCATGGCTCCTTTCTGGTCTTTGGTTCTGCCATGCACCGTCAGCAGCTGGGACGAGATTTGACAAAGCCACATTTTAGGACTTTTTTAAGACCTCTTAAATCTCGTCTTACTCTGCCTAAATATCCATGCATCAGAAATTCCACAACACTTACGTAATGCTTCTTTAAACCATACATAATTTATTGTTGGCTAAAATCAACACTGTTTGACATCATACATACGTTAGTATCATGGATCACGTTAGCTGGTGAAGTAATGTAGGCAAGCCAGCACACTAACATATCTACTCAGATCGAACTTTTCTTTTTTAGCGAGCAAGCAAGCTAAGGTTAGCCAGCAAGCTGTAACTTGGCTACGCTGCATTGATCTAGCACTGGTTGCTTCATAACGTTAGCTGATGAAGTATTTTACAAACAGAATGCTAGCCAATTTACCAGCCAGTTCAGCCCCAGGAGTCTGGATGAAAAGACAAGACAGTATTTTTCTACGTTAGCTAGCTAGCAGTTCATCCATGTTAGCAAGCAGGTTGTGTGGACTTAAGTGTTGGACTCTTGTTGTAGTGGGTGCCGGTCGATTGTTGACGTTGGCGGACTCCATTTCTAAGCTAATGTTAGCTAGCGTTGCACGCTGTAGGGGAGCTGTGAACTGGAGCTGCAGTGCACATAAACATCACATCCTTTGGATTTTCCTGGGAAATCCATCCGTTATCGGCAACCGAAAAAAGTCGAGGAAGGCCTAATTTTTTAAGTTACAATCTATTCACACATTAATCTGCATTTGGTTAAACACTGAGCACAGAACCCAAGAAGCAGTAGATTCGTAAAATTAGCACTGTGACCACACCTGACATCCAGCTTTCTCCAGCATCTGGGCATAGTGGACCGTCTTTTCGATCTCCTTGAACACACGGATCTTGCACGTGATGGGCACCGAGAGCTTTTCATTGGCTAAGCTGACTGCAAAATAAGAGGGACCTTTGAGGTGTTTCTGGGACAGCAAAACTGTGATTTGTAAAACACAAAATAGTCGCGAACAACTGCGATTCAAGTGGCACTACACTGATGCAAAGAATGGGATTCTTTTTATTTTTTTAACAATCTGCAGGTTTAGGAATTAAATTGTTGTCAGAGATCATCACATCCCAGAGTCCTACAGTAAGTTAAACAGACTTACCCATTTTCTCTAACAGCTCCCATTCTTCTTGTAGGAAAACTCCATAGTGCCCTTAGAAACAAGCACAAAGGCAAGTTGCGAGGTTGGCATGAAACCACTAAAAGTCAGGTATTCGGGGGTTCAGCTCTAGGAAAGTGTGCGTACCTCTCTTAGCGATCATCTGCGGACAGCCCAGGTTGAGGTCGATAGCATCGCAGTAGCCCTGAGCCAGCAGAGCCGCCTGAAGGAACACCTCCGGATCATTGGCACAAAACTGACACACAGGGAACGCAACACTGAAAAACGTTAACCTGTGATGGCAAGATAATGAACATGCTGCTGAATTTCCAGCAGTCGACCCTCATTAACAACCATCCCCGCGTGGATCCTCACCTGTGTGATCAGGGGTCTGTCCTCCTCAGACACCTCGTTGTAGAGGTTTTCCCTCCTGTAGTTGGCGTCGCGCACAAACACTTGAGCGTGCAGCATGGGGGTGTAGCACAGCTGAGCTCCGTGGCGGCGGCTCAGCAGGCGCCAGGCCAGCTCACTCTGGTCCACCATGGGGGCCACCACAAAACGCGCTTCTTTCAGGGTCTTCCTCCAGAACTCAAAGCCCTGGAGCTTGGCCATCACGGTCGACTTCGCCACACCAGAGAGGACAAAAGTGAATAAAAAGGCAAACAAAGTGATTTCTTTGGACAGGCTAAGGAAAGGTACTGTCAATGTTTTGAATCGTAACTATTCTGTGTCTATGGAAATCTGGAAATGTCGGGAAGCGAATAACAAAATGTGTGAGTGCACCTTCAGCTGTTACTACCCAAGACACTTTTGAGTCTGGGGATTTTCTCTGGCACTAAGACTTCATCATTTCTTCTTAAGCCCAGCATTAGCCTTCCATCTAGTCTGGCAATTTCCCCTTTAATTTGAAGAAAGGAAAAGCAGTGAACACATACATTCCCCCAAGTATAAGCTACTTTCACGTTGCAACCAGTTTAACAATGAAGTAATGTGTAAATTTTTCATTGAACAATTTGTAGCATTTTATTCGTGTAGTACGGTATTTTGGACGTCGACGACTTAAAGCAGACTGTCCAAAATGTAGCTACATTGCCTTACACGTGTATAATACTGTAGCTTAACTAGCTGCAAATGTTCACTTGTCTCCTAACGTTAGCTAGAGCTAAGTACACACCTCAACATTTTGGCTGGTTTCGAGGGTTTCTGTATTTGACTTTCTACTGTCTGCCTCAATAGTTATTAACATTTACCACAAACTGGTTAGCTGTGTATGCGCTAACTAGTCATTTAGCTAGCAAAGCTAACAGCAGTCAGTTGTCATGTAGCACATGATGCAACCTGTAACGACTTTTACCAGAACATGTATCACGGTTGTGTTTCTCTGGAAGCATAATGCACTGCTCTGGTAATGTGTCGGGTGTACTTATAAATATGTATCTTGATAGTTTTGTTGTTTCACCTGTAATACTATGAGATTCGTTGAGTATTCCTGGCGCAGCTCTTCCCAACTGTGTGTGCAACGGCGAAATTGTACCGGTGGGAAACCTTTCCTGTGGCACCGCCACCTTCTTCTTTTGAGTGTTAATGGCGGTTGGCAACCAGGTTATAGGTGCACTGCCGCCACCTATTGGACTGGAGTGTGAAGCAGTAGACTGGCCGAAAAAATCAACTAAAATCTATTATTACTGTTACGTCTAAGCAATAATTAGATTCTTCTTTTTCTTCTTCTTGTTAATAATGGTTGGCATCCATCTAATTTGGTGTATTGTTGTCCCCTTCTACTGTGGTGTATGGAACAGACGTGAAAGCAGATCGTTTACTTCATATTAAGTAATGGTAATTTTTCCCTTTAATGAAATACTTAGTTAGAAGTAAAGCCTTGCATTCTAAATCTCACTAAAGTAAAAGTACAGAAGTACTATCAAAAAAATGCGATTCTAGCATCAAAAGGAGGAGCACTTGTTAGGCAGTTATGTGAGTGCTACAGTATTTTATGTGATGTTATTGACTTGTTGATAGTACTAACGTGCTAGCAGCATTTACAGCTGTAGTTAGTGCTTGCTGCTCCAGATACCTTTATTCACCATCATCTCACACTTTTATAATAACATGACTTCTGATGACATTTTTACACTCAAGGCAACTACACAATAGGGTTCATCCAGATTGTTTTGTTTGTATTTGTTTTTCACACACTGGATACAGACTTTTGTATCAGAAAAAAACAAAAGGCTAAAAGGAACGTCCAGTTCAGTCTGTTGCAACTGATATCAGTGACATTCAGCAGGAATTTGTGGTTACAAGAGTGAGAAAGTGACATAACAGGTGTGTGCCCCCTTTTGAACAGTACCAGCTGACACTGAAACACAGTTAATAAAATTAAACATTTCAGACATAAATCCAAAATAGCATTGTTAAAGCAGCTGGATGTCTTATGTAGATGTCAGGTTTTCTGTTTCACTGTCAGACACATCTAATGTTTTATGTAGTAGATATTGCAGGTGGATTAAAGTTTGTTTTCCTGACAGACTTCTCTGTTAAATGATCAAATGAAGACACCGTGGCCTTTTACAGAGCCGAGAGACACGTCACATGAAATCACACTCGCTATTCTATCGAAATCGTCCGTCACCATGGATACTGACAGATCTCACCCAACTGTTGTGTTATAATCTGCTGTTTCACCAAAAGTACCACCCATAAGAGTGGGAGTGCTATAGATAAATAGATAATAGATAGATAATACACAATGTGCCCTTTACTATAATGGCAACAAGTGTATAGAATAAAGGGGCAAAGTGATGTTTTCTCTTTTTATTTGAGGGAGGGAGAAATCGGGCAATGTGCCAACCGTAAAACCAAACCAATGACCTGAAAGGGGAATTGAGTTGGGTGATAATTTTGTGAGGATTTGTCTTTATGAGCAACTTCTTTTACATTACACATCGTCATTTGGTCCATTGTTAATCTAAAAATATTGATTAGTGGAGCTTTAAACGTACACAATGTTGAATGACACCAAATAAAGGGAGCCTGATATCAGGACAGCCTACCAAGCCTTGATGCATTACTAGTGGTAGTAGCTGCTATTAATTGTTAATCGATATATCATGCTCATAATTCCAACAGTTATGATGACAAAAGCTTTATTTTTCTGAATCATCTTAAAGGAAAATATTATGACTGGATTAGACTGCTTTATTTTACAATCTGGGTCTTCCTTTCATATTAGCCATCATTCCACCATTCATTGGTCCTGATGCTGCAACATCTATGAAACTGACAAATAAGCCAAGTTGTAAATAAATAAAATCTTTCTGTAGTATTCTGCTTCACTGAAACACACACAAACAGTACAGACAACACAAAGCATGTAGGCAACGTGAGTTTGAGGAAAAGATGATCTAGTAGTCGGTCAAGTGATGTTTCCTCATCCTTTGGTCTGTCAAACCATAGAACACAATGTGAACTTAGTGCGCTTTGGGGGGGCACACGCAAACTAGCTTGACACCAGCAGTGATCCGCATTCACACACACATACAGTTAGACGTTTTTAACTGTGGAGTGAAAGTGAAGCAGCACGGGTGAGGCTGTGCCTTCAGCCAACAGCTCTTCCGTGTGTAAAGGTCTAAAAGCCTGTAAATATCTCATGGAGTGCGGTCACGAAGACCATAACAAAGATGTGGGCAATATTTGGGCCCTGCCTATAATCCAAGGAGGAATCACAAATCTGCAACACTGACACTCCAAGCACGTAGCGACCATTAGCAACCATTTAATACTAATAAATAGAAACCATTTCTCTCTTAAACATCTAGCCTGCTTTAACTGTGACAGCACAGACCACGTGGGAAGACACTTCTTACTTCCCATATGGTACTAAGGGGATTACAAGGATATTCCAGCTTTTTCACAGCAAACACTAACCATTTTAAGCATTAAAAGAAAGGTGTTCCTACTTACACGACTAACCTGGTCTGACTTTTTATACCACCGATAAGCAGCCTTCTGTTATTCTGTTATACCTTCTGTTAAGGATAAGGCTGGCGCGATTCTATAGTGTTTCTTACAAATCCAATGAAAAGACCAAAACAATGTGTGCCTGTTACATGTTCTGATTCCCATTTGTTCCTACTTAAAAGTGCTTCACAAATATATTGTTGAGTTTTTATGTGATTTCCTAAAACAGCCGGGAGCTGTAGTCTCTTTGAAAAGGTTTCTCAAACAAGAGTAAATAGTGCATTTGTTGAGGACAATTGTTGTTTTTTTATTTTATTGTTTATTTAACAGGAACAATGCACAGAGCATGCATTGCACTAGACATGGCTAAAAGCTAACTCCCATCTGCAGTTATGGCCTTTTCATAGGATTTGTTGACACTAAAGAATATAGAATATCGGCAAAATGATCCCTTTGCTGGTGACTACATCAAAATAAAAGTTTTGATATAAACTTTATACACAAGGCAGTGCTGTAACTGGGTTTTTCTAATTTCACATTCTAAAACATCTAGTGATTAAAATATTGCTGACGTAACTATTCCTATTTCATATGGCAGTGACAGTAATCAGCCCCCTACATACAACAGACGTGAACACATGGATTAAACACTGAATGATGAGGAAAGCACAACTATCCAGTATGGTGCTTTAAAGTACACTTCATCCCACCATTTGGTTATTTTAAAAAAAGCATGAGCATAGCCTGCAGGTATAATCTCCTCCGGCGTCCCCCATAGAGACAGAGCGCATTTCCATAACGCCCCCACAGGGTAAAACAATTCACCGCTCTCTATTGATTTTGTATTGCATGAAGGTGCCTCCTTGTCAGTCCTTGTCGGTCTGCTAGCAAACAACAGAAACATGCCTAAGAGCTGCTGCGTGGTGGGACGCACCACCAACAGGGTGAAGAACCCAGAACTAAGTTTCTATAAGCTGCCGAACCCAAAAAAAAAGTGGATCCAGACGTGAAGCATCATCAGGAAGAATGGGAACACTGTGGGATCCTGACGCCTCAGTACGTCTACATGTGCAGCAAGCATTTTGTCACTGGTACCCTACGTCAATTATTATTATTATTATTATTAGATTTAGGCTAACTATATTGCTGTAAATTACGCTAAAGCATTTTGACAGTGTGCAACTTGGTGTGGAATGTGTCTAAATAAGAAAGCTATGCAGTTTTATGTTGGAGGTGCCTTAGCGAACTACAGTAACTTAGCTTGAGAAAGGACACTGACATAGACCCGCAACATTGAGTTTGTCCTCTCTGGTAGGCAGAGGGAGTTAAAATAATGCCCTGACATGCTGAAATCTAATGTTTTCAGGTAGCTGCAGGCATTCTGTTGGCGTTTCAGCCCTTGGTGGCGGCAATTGTTTCCCCCTCCGGTGGGCATGGTTTGTATGACGCGTTGCGCTCTGTCTCTATCCCTGCTCACAGGCATGTTTCAGGACTGATGGCCATGTTGCCATTTTGCTGTGGCTCTTTCAAGAACCGTTCCACTTCCTGTGAGTCCACTGTTGCACTCTCTTTGTCTTTCTCCTTTAACTCCCGTATCACCTCCTTCTTCGTCTCCTTCTCCTGCGCCTCTCTTGCTCCTTTCTCCTCTTTGTCATTCGTCCCTGCAAGTTCGCTGCACACCTCTGCCTTGGCGTCGTCTGTCACTGTGATGTTTTCAAGCGTGTCTGCCGGCTCTGAGGACTTCTTTGTGATGAACAGGAAGTTACAAGTAGCCAGGACCACAGCTGAGAGGACCACTTCGCTTCCTGCCAGCAGGAACACATACATGTAGTTCTTGGTGGTGTCAAGAAGCCGGCCTGAGACAGAAGTCGGAGAAACAGAGAAACAGATGAGGATAAAATGGGAGAACCACACAGAGATAATGTTAGGTTACATACACTTTTAGGAACTCATTCGGTCTGTGATATCATACTGCCTGCAGTTCTTACAGCACATTTGTCACAACAAGATACAAAAGGTATCTGCCTTTGACTAAGAATGTAAAAATGGGGTGCCCTGGAACATGCTTCTCTGTCTGCATTTAGGTGAATGCACTAGGGTGTCGTTTGGAGATATTTGCATGCATTTACCTTTTATTCTTGTTCGAATTTTGATTGAAATGTTAATATGTCTGTTTCAAACCTTCCTCCCGAATGGAAGTCCGATCAACCAATCTGCTGATGGACAAGCAGGGCCGCATGAAATTTTGTATAACAACAGCTTGACGCTAACTACGTAACCACATTGTTCCTGGTGAAATTCGGGTTGGGTACCTTTGTTGCATGTCATCTCCCTCACACTCTCCCTATGTTTCCTATCTGTCTCTCTGCTGTCGACTGTCAAATAAAAGCTGACTATCAAAAAAAGGCAAGTTAGACCCAAAATCAAATCGTTCTTAAAATTTCGCCTAAATCAGGTCTGTCCACTAGAGATGTCTGTCGCTCCAGACTGAGCATAGAGATCAGAGGCGTCACTCACCATACTATAATATATACTAAAGAGCATGCACATAAAGATATTGTCACGGTCACATGGTCGTCATTGGTTGCCATACATCAAGAATGTGGTTCTCAACTACTATGAGCCTGTCAGAGGTAGATGCAGAGGAAGAAGGAGGGACGAAACACCTACACCTGGAGTAGTCACAAACTCCTTTTGGTGACTCTGTAATGGAGAACCATGATAACCATTGTCCCTGAAGTATTTTGCTTTGGTGTCTGTCTGCATTAATATGTTAACCTAAATGAAAACCAATGCCGAGCTGTGAGCAGTCAGTGCGCATTTGGTGACGCACCAGAAGATGCAGAGCTTGGCTCCCCCCATCCAGTCGACGGGAGAGGGACCACAGGAGCTCACCGGGGTTCAGGTAGGCCTGAATCCTTTCTTTGGCACTGGCAATGGAGGGCACTCAGTATATGCTGTGACCTGTTCATAGCTGGTATAGCCATAAGGCTTGGCATTAATTCATCCCCTAGATGTAACAACAAACAATTCCTACAGTACTACCTGTGTCACGACAATATTAAAGGCATGAAAGGCTCAACTGCATGAACTACTGTCAGCAAAAAACCTTCAAAATAAATTGTGTTCTTAAGTCCAAAACGTTAATAGTTATTGTGCTTACTGACCTGCACTAGGTGGCCCCACCAGCACAGCAATGGCCTCCATGAGCAGGACCAGGCCAATGGCACTGGAAAACCTCTCAGTACCAACTATTGCCATGAGAACCTCAAACTGCAGCGCACCCACCATGCCGTAAGAGATGCCAAAGAAGATGCAGAAGACCACCAGAGATGTATAGTCCTTGGCCTGGGAATTCATATGAAATGCATTGTGAGGGCAGAGCAAAACATGGTTAGGCTTTAAACACAACATCAGTGGACTAAACCTTTTCATTCCAGTTCATAACGAGCAAGTAGTCACCTGTGAGCCGACCAGATCAGTGATTCCATTGAAGATCATAGCAAAGCTGAAGAGGTAGACGCAACGAGGCCGCACCCATTTCAATCCGGCGATCACACCACACGTGGGCCGCGCAAAAATGTCAATGAAGCCCAGGATTGTGAGCAGCAGAGCCGATTTGGTGTCCTCATTCCCCAGCTCCTTAGCATAACTCACGACGAACACTGGAGGCACAAACAGCCCCAGCACCATGATGGATGCTGCCACAGTGTAGATGAGAAACCCACAGTCTTTGAACACAGAGAAGTCCAGCAGTTTGGATTTGGGCTTCTTCTTCTCTGGCCCCTCCGCTCCTTCATTGTTCTCCTCTTCCTGTTCCTTAGCCTTGAGCATCTTGGGGGCGACCAGAGGCTTCATGAGGGCCCCACACACACAACAGTTGAGCAGAATGCCACCCAAGATGAGGAAGCCCCCCCTCCATCCATAGTGGTACTGGAGGACCTGGCCAAGTGGTGAGAGGCAGCACAGGGCCACGGGGCTTCCTGCTGCTGATAGCCCATTGGCAAGAGGACGCTTCTCACTGAAGTAGCGGTTGAGCATAATCAGAGATGGCTGGAAGTTCAGCGCTAACCCCAAACCTGGAGCACAGAAAAGAAATCCCTTTATATTCGAACATATATTTAATCATCTAACACCACCAGAACCAGAGTTTTGGTTTTGGGATTTGTAAATTCACCAAAAGAAGATGTCGGCCTGCCTCTAATGGGTTTATATACTGTACACCAGTGTGATATGCTCTGGGTGATAGTTCTAAGGGGTAACTACGCTCTCTAATTCTGCCAGAACCTTCTCTCACAGCATATATAAAAAATGCAATAGAGGAGTGAGAGAGCAACAACTGTAGGAGGCATGGCCTTGTGGTTACAGTGTGATGCGGAGGGTCAGGGGACACGGGGGGGGGGGGGGGGGGGACACGTACAGAAGCAAAAAAAAATAACCAGACCAAA
>JAVQJF010090448.1:0-28426 GCA_036023855.1 Gadopsis marmoratus
CGGCCCCCGGCGCCCGGCGGGGGCGGCCCCCGCGGGTGCGGCGGGGGGCGGGGGCGCCCCCCCGGGGCGCGGCCCGCCCCCACTGTGGGCGCAGTCGCAGTCAATGCGCTGCTTCTCGCGGACTCTTTTGTCGGTGGAAACACGCCGAAGGGGCCACTTCTTCCACACCAGAGTCTGACGCGACACTGAACGCCGCAGCTAGCTGCTAGCTCGCTAGCTAGCTCGCTGGCTACTTATTTTTTTAAGCTAGTTTTCAAACAGACCGCGAAATCAACGCTAACGCTCGCCGCCGTGCGCCTGGCACACGACTGACGCCAACTAACTGCGCACGTCTCCCCGGAGACTTGTTCGGCCGTTCGGCCCGTACGAAGCGTAAGTTAGACAACTCGGCTCCAACTCCCACCTTTTCATGTTCGCTAGCCGCCGCCGCTAACGTCCAAACATGCCGCAGCTAAACGGGGCGGACGGGGACGACTTGGGAGCAAACGACGAGCTGATTGCGTTTAAAGACGAAGGGGAACAGGAGGAGAAGAGGAATGCGTCTGCCGGACGGGACCTGGACGACGTCAAGTCCTCGCTGGTCAACGAGTCCGAGACCAACAGCGGCTCGGACTCGGAGGTGAGTTTACTGGGGGCCAAGTTGGCGTCATCAACTTTGAACACGCAGAAGCCCAGCAGAGCTCCGCGGTGCTGCTCCGTCTTTGTTTACGTGTGTGTGTGTGTGTGTGTGTGTGGTTTCTGTGCAGGCGGACAGACGCCCGAAGCCCGATCCAGATTCGGAGAGCAGGGCCAGGCAGAGTCGGCTGTTTGAAGAAGGTAACGCAGACACCCGCGGCTTCACCCCCGCGCACTTTCTGCGTTTGTGTTTTTATACATTCGCTGTGGTGGAAAGGCGCAGTCGCTGTTCGGTTGTTTAGGTCCCCACTAGCTACCCTTCCTGGGGTCCTCGGTGTGCATTTACAATACCTCAATGACAGGAATTATCCACATAACATCTGAATTCTCTGACCAAGCAACACGGTAGGACAACATGATATCGGCTGTCTCCATCAGTATCACATCTGTAGGAGTATCGTCATAATGACTGTAGTCCAGCTGTCATACCTACTTGTCTGTCTCCACTAGTCTTACAAATCCTTACTAGTTATATCAGAAAATCTTTCACAACACTCTCTGGCCTATTGCACCTTTTTAAAGCGTCCTCGCGACTTGGCCTTATATCTACACCTTATCTGCTCAGGTTAAGCCGCAGTAGCTGACTTGCAACTTCGTGTGGATGCCGCGGCCACTTGGTAGTAGCGGTCCAACATCCGTCGCTGTATAACTGGTTCCACCAGTCTTATCAATAGCCACTAAATAGCAACCCCTCTGGTCTGTGAAACCTTTCTTGAATTGCGTCCCTTGACTTGTCTGATCAAGTAAAGGATCATGGTGTCACAATTAATTTGTGTAAGAGTGCAGCCGAGTCTACAGGGTCATCGGGCAGGCACCCTCTCAGTAACTGGTGGCTCATTGAGTTGGACCCACGGCACCAGGGAAGGCTCAACAGAACCACCCTGCTCTTTACCTGCACCCACACACTCGACACAGCCCTCTGTAGCAGCTTATACTCACTCTTCTCCTCAATATCACCAGCTAACCAACAAGCTATCCAGCATGCAGCTCATCCACCAAGCAACAGCCAAATAGTCACCCTCCGCTAACTCCTCTTACAAACAAAGCTTACACTCTCATCTACCACATGACGTCAGGCAAACTAGCATGCCCACCGAGCCACCAAATTAACCTGTTAAATGAACTAGCGCGCTATGCTATCCCGGCATACAGCCTAAGCCAACTATCACGGTAAACAAACCATCATGCTAACAACAGCATGCCAACTAGCATGCCGTCTGAGCCACCCTAGAACAATACTCTAACAGCTACCCAACCTTGGAAATCAACAAGTAGTTCTGTCTAACACCATTATCCAACAACATGCAACAACATGTTCGGCATCTAGCCACCTACGGCAGCATGCTGACTTGACAAAGATCCGTTCAGACTCACAGAAGACGTTATACGACTGTTTTCATAAGCTGAGTAGTCGTCTTCGTGATGAGTGAATTGATGCGTAGAATCTGTTGGAGTAAGCACACAAAAGTGTGAGCATTGCACACTCTAATGTTGAACTTGTTTCTCAGCGCTGAGGAGACGGCAGGATGGAGTTCTCTTCCAGCCCTCTCCGTATGTTGGATATCCCTTCTTCATGATCCCAGACCTCGGGAACCTCTGCAGTCCCTACCTCACCAATGGAGCTCTCACGCCAAGTGCCAGGACGGTAAGACGGCGCGCACACACAGACACAGACACACACACACACAGAGGTTGCTGTGACCAATAGCAGCAGAAGGTCTTGTTGCACCCAGGTTTGTTGTCCCTGTGGTTTCATTTATCTTTATAACCGTGCTTTCCCAGGGACTAGGAACCTTTGGAGGAACTCTGTGCCGTTCCACTGCAGGGACCAGGGTCTAAATTAAATTTCGGGTCGAGTGCTCGCAGCATTTCTTTTTTTTTCAGCCACCATTTTTAAGAATCTGCAGCGGCAAACCAGTTGGTTTTTTGCTCATTGTGCTTTTGACACACTGGAGTTAAAGAAGAAAGCATACGACAGATGGGCCGACAACCAAGTCCAGGCCTTACTGAGCTCCCCCGGGTTTTCTGCTGTTGCAGCGTCACACAGATAATGATGCCCGTCCGTCGCTTTATATGACATCATTGTTGTTGTATAGTCGCGCACGTACATCAGCGGCCTAATTTGCCTAATCTTTGCAGGTCTTTAGACCGCGATTGGAAACGCAGACAACAACAGGCTCTAGGAACCTTTTTAGTTCCTTGAAAAGTGGTTCCAGGTGGAAACGCGGCTTACGTTATTTATGACTGCACCACCCAGCCCCAAAGTCCTCTGTTGCCTGTGCAGACTTTGACTGGTGAAGCTGCAGTGCTGTGGCTGGGGCAGAGGTTTATAAGATGCTGACGTCATGTAAGTTAACTTGTTCACAGGTGTAACTTGAACCCTGACTTTCCCAGTAAATGACAACAGGTTCTAGCTGCTTCACATTGTGGGGATATTGTTTTGCAAATTGAGACCTGGATACCACTGACTCACCATTGTCCTGAAAGCAGTCTTTTGTGCATTTGTGCTTGTTTTGGGGGGGGTGTGTGAGAGCTGCCAGCAGCCTGTAATGATAAGGTGGTTTGTGATGGTACAGGGTGAGACAGGCCTGGACAGAGTCTTGTGGAAGTTGCCTGCCTGCAGCAGGAATGAGCTCTCATCATGGCTGGTGCTGTGCAGCAGATTAGCTGCTTTAGCTGGCTGTAGCACAGCGGGATTGACAGTGTGTTGCCCAATTTCCCAGTCCCTAAATCTTTATGGAAGCTCAGCTTGGATTATAGGATACTGTGTGATGGTTTAATACAGCAACACTCATGGCCTCTAATCTAAAAATTGCCCCGTCGGCACAGTAAGGAATTTAAGAGAATTTTAAGATAAATATTATTGCAGAGGACTATTGAGAAGGCACGACTTCAAGCACAAGGTTGTGCTGAGGCCGGTAGACCAGTTCGCTGTCTGAGTTATGTGGCGTCCAGTTAAAACAACAGCTTACAACAAGCACAGTACCAGCACAGTGCTGGTAGCAGGGCTGTAGTACCTTGTGGGTTTTACCAGTCGGGGGGGGGGTTTACACTCTACAACAGCACATACAAGTGGTGAGCTGATTCCAGTGTCTGTGGGCTCCAAATGTTCACATTTGACTACTACTTTACTTTCAGGCCCCCATAATTAATAATACGTTTAAATAATACAAGTGTCCTTACAGGGGTGTGCGAGGGGTGTGTTGTCCAGTATTTCTAAACTCTTGGCTGCTACTGAAATGTGTCACACAGCGTGCAGAACACTGACCATGACCAGTTTAAATTCTGTTTAAAGTTGACTTTTGTTGTTTCCTTACATAAGTAAATTCAAACATGAACATTCTCAAAGTAGATGTATACAATAAGAACGTCTGATCCATAGTTGGCACATACATTTTCTTGTGGCCGCTGCAGAGTCTCGACACCGTGACGTTAGCCACACATGCTCCTATCTAAACAAATCGACATGCTGTTGCGTTGATGCATGAAGTAGACAGGTCCTGGCAGACATGTAGCCTTTGTTTGCAATAATAAAGGGTTATCGCGTTTAGGAACCGATAAGCAGAACCAAACTTTATTTTCTTCTTCTGGTACGCGGTTCTTGGCGTTTTGATTATATAATTTCTAAGTTGGGACTGGTTTTCGGTTCCAAACTCGAGTGATTTCTTTTCCTGCTCTGGTTTGTTTTGAAAGTCCTTCCTCTGGATTTAGCCCAGACGCACATGTGGCCTAAACACACAACCAAACCCACTCACACAAACACCTGCATTCCACAGCTTTGTAAAGCCCTCCCCCTGTGTTAGTGGGCCATTGTTGTCATTAGCAGGGTCTGAATGCTCCTAATGCATGGCTCCACAGGGCGATCGTTACACCTCATTATACCTAACACACTGCCTGTGGCTTCTCCCCACAAAAACACACACGCACACACAGAAATTTCCACTGTGGCTTGTTTGCGCTCAGACTGCATGTTGCCTTGAGACAACATAGTTATTTCTTCTCTTTCACTGCATTGGTCCTCCCTCGCATTTCTCTGTCACACAATGGAGACCTTGTGTACTGTTCAGACCTCCTCGGTAAGAGGGTTAGCTGTGTTTTGAAAAACAGAGGAGGAGATGCGCCTGCCAGTCTGAAGGCGAGTCAAGGTAAACACGCTACCGTTAGCTGGATGCTACCTGAACCATGATACAGGCTGTTTACTGTACTCGGCAAGTAGACAACCTGTCTGCTTACTCTGCCCTCCTCTATAACCTCCCCCACCTGCCTCCAGTCTGCTGCTCACCTCGTTCTCTGCTCTCTAGCTTGTCCAGCAGCAGATTTCTTCCTCCTCCACCTCCTTGCATACACACACAGACAGCAAGCTTTATGCCTGTGTCACACCTGAGCAACAGTGAATGGCAGGAGGGGGACTGAGGAGAGATAAGCTAGTTGGTATGTGTGAGTGTTTATCATGCCGGAGATGGCAGGCGTCTCGCTTTATTTTCGGTCTCTGTTAAAAAGGTGTATCTTGACAAAGCTGTCCACCTGTGTTAATGTTCCGTGTGTGTGTGTGTGTGTGTGTGTGTGTGTGTGTGTGGCAGCGCTTGTTTAGTTAAAGTTGGTTCCTTTCAACAGGCTGAACAATCCCAGAATTCCTCTGTTTACTCGACATTGTCTCCACAGTCTTAAAATACCAAGAGGATGACCTGTCTGAAACAACAGCCTCACTCACTCACACATACATGCAAACATGAACACACATTTAAACTCAGGCTCTTATTTATGACAAAGCCTCAGCACATACTGCGAAGTTACGTTTTCACCTCATTCCACATGTTTATCTGCTAGCAGGATATCTATAAAAACTAAATGGTTTTGCATGAAGCCGTTTTGAGGTTGGTCATGTGGTGAGATGAACTTCTCAAACCAATTCAGGCATTAAATGTTTCTTCTTCTCAATAGAGCGCTTTTCTCTGAGTAAACATTACAAAGTTGTTGTTGTTTTTTTGTTGGCAGAGGTTTAGGTGGAGATGAACATGTCAGCCAACGCTAGCTAGCAAGTTTTGTTGGCTTGTTTTTTAACGGTGGCCGAAGAAACTACACGTTTTTCTGAATTTGTACGGTCACTCGCTCTCCGGGACCGTGAGTGTTACATGAAAAAGTTGAGATTAACAATTGGGACCAGATTGGCCGACCCGCACAGGCTCATTTCTTCTCACTGTAGAAGCTGACAAT
Organism: Gadopsis marmoratus; assembly: GCA_036023855.1. NCBI lineage: Eukaryota > Metazoa > Chordata > Actinopteri > Centrarchiformes > Percichthyidae > Gadopsis > Gadopsis marmoratus. The sequence continues at coordinate 5,890 of JAVQJF010090448.1, forward strand.
GTTTTGTCTCTGGCCATACAACTTCACAAAGTTAGCGTCACGAGAGAAATCAACTATTCCTCCTAGTTTCCCAATTTCTTCAAAACTTTAGACAAGTAACATACCTACAACAGACCATACTTTGTTTAACCTCACCTGATATGAAGTGGGCACTACAAACGGTGAGGCCTACATATTTTAAATGTAGGGGAAACTAGAGAAAAGGCACCGCATCACAACTGAGTTTTGGGATTCACCAAAACGATTCAGATCGTAAGTTTAAAAGCAGCCTATATGTCCTGAAAATTAAACAATATTCCTCTGATTCAATAGGAACCGTAGTTAATAAGCAGAGTTGGAATCAAAAGGGATTAACATCTGAACTATACACAGCCCTGCTTCTCACAGAGATGTAGATTATTTTTTTGTGTGGACTGAAAGCTTCTAATTATGCGTTTTCTCAGGGTTTTTAACATTTTGGTGGTGTTGTTCTGTGTTGGCTTTATCCTCAGCCCTTTGTCTTCAACAGGAACTGTGTGTGTTTCGTAAACAGCAGTAAGCCTAATAATTTTCCCCTCTAGTCACACAGTGATTTTATGCTTCCCTCACTAATAGATGATTGTGCAGGGGTGGGTGTGTTGTGTGAGAGACTGTGTACATTGATTTACAGCTGGATCCAGTTAGCGCTCTCAGCCAGAGCTTCCTCGGGCCTCTGAATGGGGGACGGGATGAGGCTGCATTGTGGGGTTGCAGTGTTTGTATTTCTACAGAACAGGGGGGTTTTTGGAGTTTGTGTGTGTGTGTGGTGTGTGGTGGTGGTGGGGTGGGGGGGGGGCTTGTATGTGCACACTGCTGTGCTTGTGTGGATATCTCAGGCAGGGGTTGGCAGTACAGGGAGTTGTGCACATGTGTTTGCATGGCTGTCTGGAGCAAAATAAGCTGAGCTGGAGATAATAGTAATTATGAGGGGAAAATGTAATTAGTAGTAGTTTCCCAGTCAACATGACGGCTGGTTGCTTCCTTGTTGTGCTGACAGGGGAAATTTATTGTTTCCCTGTTGAGCAATCGGTGCAATTACGTGTACTTAAAGGCATCCTGTTGAGTTTTTGACCGCTACACATCCATGTTTTTAAGGATGGTTTGTTCGCACAAGGACGCAATACACATTCCTGCCAATGGTGTCACCCTATTCCACTGATCTACAGGTGGACTGCCAACAAAGGCAGGAAAGAAGAGGACTGGTAGCACGTAAACAATGCAGTTGCAAATGTTTTATGAGGAAGGAAATGCATTTGTTTGGCCTCGAGGATACAAAATTGAACACGATTTTCTTACAGGAAAACTCCACTGGGGAGCTTTACCAGGTTGTAACCAGGTTACAGCTGGCTTTCTGAAGTAAGCTGATTTTTATTTCTATTTTATTTATTTTTTTACATGTAACATGAAACTTGTTTGCTGTATTTGGCTTAGGGAATTAGAAAAGCCTGATTTCTCTAGTTACATACTTCTGGAGAAAGCAGACCTGTGGTCCGTGTATACGTGTAACCAGGTCTTAATCAGCGTTTTCCACTTCGGACGGTGGAGGTTTCACCGACAGCTGAGTGGCAGGCAGCGAGTGTGTATGTTCACAATAATTAAATCCAAAGTCAGACTAAAACAAACGGGCACTAAGTAGCCTCTGTGAGGAGAAATTCAAAAATTGAATGCTAAATATTTGACTGTAAAATTCACACATGTTTGTGCGGTAAGTAAAAGCCAGCCAGCCCTTCCAACGAAACACAATAGCACAATACGCATAAAACAAGTAAACCAAGCTTCCAAAATCAGGTCTGGGGGCTTGGGGAGAAATCTGATTATTCCTGTATGGATGCAGATATACAATAACCACGTAACCACATGTTTTCCTTTTTATCTGCGCTACATCATTTCTGAGTAACCTGGCTCCCTGAGTGCACGTTAGCTTACTCATAGCCTCTGACGGCAGCTGCTTTTCAGTAAGCCTATAGTAGCTAGGTCAAGACATGATGCAGTTGTTTTCACGGGATGAGGGACCCTTTTTAAAAGACATCGGTCATCGCAGCCTTCTCTTTACTGTGTGCCACTGTCGTCCTGCTTTGGATTCTGTCCTCTCTGGTAGGGTCAAAGGTCACAGTTGTGAGTCTGTTGACCACTCACAGTTGGATGAGCACCAAAGGCCTCTTTTCTTTCTTTTTTTTCCTCTCTCTCTCTATGGGACTTTGTGTGTGTCCGTCTGTGTCTGCTGTAAGGGGGTGGGGGGTGTGGGACCCCAGTGATTTTGGGGCTGGTGGGGTGTGTATATGTGTGGGGGCGGGGTGAAAGCAAACTTTCTGTTCTTTGTCTAACTCGAGACCCAGAGCTTCCACACACACACACACACACACACACACACACACTGTCTGAGCAAGCAAGCGACGCGTGTTTCTGTGGCGTTCATTATGATTTATATTTGACCTTCAGATCCGCAGAGTGCTCCTCCACCACCGCTCTTTCTCCCGTGTAAGTTGTTGCCTGCTCATTTAAGTGTGTCATATTTTTGGGCCCGAACAGCAGAAAGAATGTAAACATGCGGGAGGTGAACGACGTTGAGCTGTGTGTTATCTCACCTGCACCAACTACAGCACCCTGCACACTCGGGTGTTTCCTCATTTTTTACAGTCCGATTAGCAATCTCAGATCGGCTATCATCCGACGACAATTTGAGACCAGATAGATTTTTAAAAGGTAATAAAAAAGCTAATATCTAGGTTTCCGAGATTGATAAAAAAGCCAAATCATTGTCAGATGACAGCCAATGGGTTCCGTGATTACATGCCAACATTCCTCCTCTTTTGCCCACCTGCATGCAACCAAAGCCTGCTCAAACGCGATTGGTCAATACTACTCGGACTACAAACAGAAACCAGAATGCTTCCCGATACCAAAATCTTGTCCCTTGCTTACAGATTCTGCATTCATGTTCAGTATGTGTTTATAGATATTAGCTTCTCCTAAACGGAGCACGACGTACGCTTCAAAATCAGTTTCGGCACAGAGAGCAGGATAGGCCGATTTAATCTGCAGCTGTGAGCTAGCGTTAGCTACCTAGCAGGTAGGCACAAACCGAACAAAGTAGAATCCGTTCCGTCGACTCCGGTGGATTCACCTCTCGTAACAAGATGATACCGAAGACAAACTGACAGCTCTGAGCCGAGTGTTTTTTTTTTTCAGTTTGTACTTCTTGTTGATGCAACTTTTAAATTCACCCAGTGAGCCGTGACTAATCACGCCTAAATTCACAGGACTGTCATGACACAAGACTCAAGAATGTAGCAGCGACCATCTACGTACATTTTTCACTCGAAGTGACTTGTAATAACTTGATTTTCACAATGTGGGCATTTTACACGTGCAAAAACCCAAATTCACATTCAGCCTGGCTAACCGTCCCTCTCTCTCTCTACAGTACCTGCCGTTTCAGTGGCCTCTGCTCGATGTCCCAGGAAGGGCAGCCATCAGAGACTCTGTTGCGCCGACACACCTGGTAAGACCTGGTCAACCGCAGAAGACAGTAGGTTTAGTAGCATCTGACATACAACACCTGAATGTTTAGGGAGCCCAGTATAAAGCACACAGTGGGGCTGAAGCGATCATGATATAAATTAAGTGACTCATGAGTGGAGCTTCAAGATTCACTTAAATTAAAAACAATCCCTTTTTTTGTAGATTCATAAAACGAGCTGCAAACAGGAAATGTATTATCTACAATAAATAATGCTAAAATCCTGCTTAATCCAGCTGTGTGAAGTGGTCATATCTTATGTTCATCACTTTGAAAACCTAATGTTTTAGCAATTTCAATCATACAGGACACTTGGGCACGGCCTCGCTTCAACGCGCTCTACCTGTTCCTATTGTCTTATTTCACTTACTTTGCGTAGTTGCATTTCGTGAAGGTCCAGCTCCTTGTTGCCGCAGTGTGCGTGAATGGGTTTGTGTGTAGCGCGTGCGCTTTCGATCCGGTCAAATAATACAAAACAAAGAAAACAATAAAAAACAAACAAACACAATGACGATGCGTACCATGCGCTAGTTCAACGCATCATCGCTACTCAAATGGATGCGCGTCTAAGAAATTAGGTGAAATCACTTGACTTTGGTCTTTTCTCAATCTGCCTTGGTCTGAAGTGGCTGAACAACAATTTCTCCTCATGTCCCCCACACACCTGTGTCCAATTCCGTAAGAGACCCGTGATGTTTCTGTCATCACAATCCAGACTGCGCCCCCTGTAGTTCTAAAGCAAAACTAAATAAATTGACACACTAAAAAACCCAAATAAACGGACAACAGTAATAATGGCTCCTACACCTAATTTCTGTATATCTTTTGCCACGGTGCCGCCTCACAGGCACTCAGAGCAACAGACTATAAGAAAATCTGCTTTTTCCACCTCGCAGACACTTCCTAAAGCTCATGTACTTGTATCGACTTTACTGGGTGGTGATGCTTCGGGTGATAATCTGAGTTTCAGGTCTTTCCTGGTCAGTGCATCACCTTTCATCTTTTAAGTAGCCCAGCCCTGTTTTGGGACTGCCTCGTGCACTTTGTGGCCAAATGAGGCTTTAAGTAGCCGAAGTGTCTCCACGCCGCAGACGTCTTGTTGTTAGCCTCAGCAGCTCCTGGTGAAGCGCTCGTCTTTCTGTCTGACGACATCATGCGGGGTGTTTAACTGAACCGACTGGTAGTCAAGCTGTGTAAATTACCCACCGAATATAAAAATCACATTTCTTTCGATGAATAACTTCATCGTATCGATCGTTTGGTCCTTAAAATGTCAGGAAACGCAAAAGAAAATTGTAAAAGCCCCAGCTGACATATTCAAATTAGCTGACTAATTGTTTCAGCATTGATGATAAAGACGAACGCTCCAAATGAAGATTTACAGGCACCGCGATGTTCCTGTGTCTTCCTGGTGTTCTGTACTGCCGAAGGAGACGTTAAGAACCTGCACCTTCTCTGTCTCCAGTGTGCTATTAATAGTCCTGCAGTCTCCATCTTATCACTTCAGCTGTGTGTGTGTGACCTCATCACACTCAGCATACCAGCGTGGGGTTGTAGGTCCCAACAGTGCGTTTACATGCACACAGAGAGGGAGTGTTACATAAGGAATCGCAGAACGTGTTCAGATGCACAGCAGTAGCCTGGTCAGCAGTCAAGGTTCTCTCCGGCCCTCGGCCTTTAATAAGGAAGCCTTTCTTACTCCTTTTGAAATGTTTTAGCAATTCAAAACGCTGCTTCCTACCTTTTTAACAAGGAGTCAAATGTTCAGCTGTGGAAACCGATATATTTAGACTCCCAGAGCAGCGGTTGCAGCGGGTTGCTAGGTGATCAACAAGAAGAGCAGAACAAAATCGGGTTAATTTTTTCTTTCTTTCTCTCCAGTCCTCGCCGCCTTATGAAACACTGAACAGTTTTGACCTCTTCTGGCATCTTTAAATTCACTCAAATTAAACGTTTCGCCTGAGCTCACTGAGGTGGTGATGATGGTTCAGCCAGCCATGGCTCACATAAAGGCTCACAAGACCAACAGGCTGGGGACCACTCTGTTCTAAAGTCTACTTCACGTTTCACATTTCAGCCGGAGTTTGGGTGGAATTATCTTAAATTCCAGGATGTACCCTGTCACTCTGCGGTCATGGCGATACTGAAGTCTTTGTGCTGCACACACTCGCATGTAAAAGGACGATTAGAAACCCGGCGTTCTCCAGGAGAAATCAAGATTCTGCCCTGACTGTAGAAACCAGGTTTCTGTGTAACATTTAGGAAACCGTGTCACTGCAGAAAGTCGACTGAACCGGTTACCAGTTCGCAGGCAAACTCACTGAAAGATAGACGATAGACATCAGCGCTCGCTGTCTAGCTTCAGTCTCTACGCTGAACTTCAGTTGTGATTCCCAGCTTAAGCTCAACCCATCAGACTAGGGCCAGTTCCAGATCTTCCAGTTTCAGTTAATCTGTTCTGATGCAGATAATTAGTGGGCGTTGGTTGGTTACCTTTGTCACCGTCATGGATGGATAAACGCCACTTCTCTGAGAGATAAATGTCTCCTGACTCCTGAACAGCAGCGAATGTTATCAGTTGATGTTATCAGTTCCTGTAATATTTGGAGTGGCCGTTGAAGCTGCTAATTTTCCACAAGATGAATGAAATGTCATTGCCGATCTGGTACCCCTTTTCCACCAACAGGGAATTGGTTCCATTCCAGTTTGCACACCGACTTCTGAACCGTTCGGGCGTTTCGACCAAAAAATAAAAAGCTGAAACCAAAAAAATTGCTGGTTTTCATCAACATCAGTGGAACATGGCATCACGGTTCCAAGAATCCTGAACCGGTTCGAGATCCAGAGCTGGTTTGGAGGAAAGAGGGGCTGTAATGCAGCTTTTTTTACACATGCCTATAAAGAGTAAAACCAGAGGTCTCTTAACTTTCTCCAGAGCTGTATGTGCAAAGAGTTATTCAAAGGCGCAACGTATTTTTTCTTCTTCTTTCTTTTAACCTTCTTACTCGACTGTTTTAATCAGATGAGGGGAAATCCTGACACCTGGTGGACAGATGATGCCACTGCATCTTCAGTAATCACCTGCTCTGTGTGTGTCTCCAGTCTAACAATGTGCCGGTGGTGCAGCACCCTCACATGACCCACCTCCACCCTCTGCTGTCCTACAGCCCAGAGGCCTTCTCCCCTCAGAGGGCCTCTCCTGGCTTCTCCCCTGACACAGGTAAGCAGCGTCACCTCTCCTCTCCTCCAATCAAATCCTTTTTAAAGCACTCGAAACACAAATGCCATTTTATTCTGTGCCATGCTCTACCGGCTACGTCTGAACGAGCTAATTTAGGAATGTTTCAGAGCACACACACAAGATGAATACGGGTGGACGATGTGACCACAATCTGCTGTCGCAGCATCCAGATACAGTCAAGTTTAAAATAACCACCCCATCCTTGATTTACAATTTCACTCTGCGCCTCCTCTTCCTCCCTGTTTTTTTGTCGCTCTCGTCTTCTGTGGTGGCTGGCAAACCAGCTACGAGGTGCATTACTGTCACGAAATGTGACGCGAGAGTGACGGTTGTTGGCAGTAATGCGTCACGTTACCTTGGCTGCAGAGACACTAAGACATTCCTCTTAACCCCACTGACAAACATAACGGGTACCTGTGTGAACCTCACCTGTGCAGCAGGTATGTCGAGGACCCCTCACGCGGCCTGCTACCCCGTCTCTCCCGGAGGCATGGCCCAGATCACGCACCCTCTTGGATGGCTGTGAGTGAAACACACAGACTAACAAAACACACAAGGCCGTTAGGAAGAAGGCAGGGACACGTGACATTTGTCTGGTTTTGTCTCTTTACCTACGCAGGCAGGGACAGTCGATGTATCCCATCGCAGGGGGGTTCAGCCCCGCTGCTCTCGCCATGAACGCTTCCATGTCGAGGTAAGTGTGTGTGTTCTGTTTTATAAGGCAAACCCGGACGTCATTCTGGTCTCGTGTTGGTTCACTTCCCTCCACTGACTGCCTGCATTATAACTGAACACTTTACTCCTGTGCCAATTCACATTGGCTGCCTGTCAGGTTTTGTACTGATTTCTATCCCTCTGTTCACTTTAAAACCATCCTGACAACATTGTCCATATAAAAGCGTCTGTGATTTTATGATTAGTCGAAAGGGAAATTAATCCGTCTATCTAGATAGTTAATAGTTTCAGTCATTCTTTAAGCCGAAACACCATCGCGTTGCTGCGTTACTCTGTTTTATTTCATCGTAAACTAAATATCTTTGGGTTTAGGACGGTTGTTGGACAAATTAAGACATTTAAATGCACCACTTTGGACTCTGAGACGTCACTATTTTCTGACATTTAATAGACCATGTGAATTTTATACTTTTGCTTTTATTGTTTGCTTCTTTCCTTCTCCCTGTAAAGCACTTTGAATCTTTGTCAAGAAAAGGGCTGTAGAAATAAAGTTTATCCTTAATACTGTTATATTCTGTAGTTGATCTGCAGTATTAAACTTGAATGTTTGATGTGTGTGTGTGTTTGGCAGCCTGGTGTCGAGTGGCTTCTCTCCATGTTTGGTGCCGACCCCCCAGTCGTCCCTTCAGCACCATCCCATCGTCCCCTCAGGAGTCAAGCAGGAGCCTGAATGCAGCAGCCAGCCTGGGTAACAAAGTCTAAATCACCTAACGCCTCTAATTGTTACTTGTAATGCTTCCCCTCAGGAATAAACTGTGCACTTACTGTCGTTTGTCACAAAACATCAATCGTCAAACTCGTTCCAATATTCATGCAGGAAGAATATTGGATCGAGTTTGACGTTGTTGTTGTTGTTGTTGTTGTCCTGTATTAACACAATATGCTCTTATTTCTCTTGGCTCCTGTAGAAAGTCGCTGCCGGACGCCCAGCAGGAGAAGGAGGATGAGAGGAAGCCTCATATCAAGAAGCCACTTAATGCGTTCATGTTGTACATGAGGGAGGAGCGCCCCCAGGTGGTGGCTCAGTGCAAAGTGAAAGAGAGCGCCACCATCAACCAAATACTGGGACAGAGGGTCAGTATGTGTGTGGGCATTTCAAGAATGATGCAATGTTTCGAGACTGAAGTCAAACATTTGTGGGGGGAAAAGTCGTTACGCTTTGAGAATTAAATTAAAGTTTATAGAAAAGGTCGTGATATTTTGGGTTTTTGGGTGGGATGTTCTCTGTCCACAGTGGCATTCACTGTCCAAAGAGGAGCAGGCCAAATATTACGAACTGGCTCGCAAAGAGAGACTCCTGCACTCCAAACTGTATCCGGGCTGGTCGGCCAGAGACAACTACGTGAGTCCAGCTGCTGAAACGCAACTGACACACAGTCGCCATAGAGACGCTGATGTGACGCTTAATGTGTGTGCGTTTTTTGTGTGCAGGGGAAGAAGAAGAAGAGAAAGAGGGCCAAGAGTGAAACTCAGCTCGAAGGTAAGCCGATGCTGCCGTCGATCAGAGAGCCGCCTTTGGTCGTTTCTTGTCTTCGGATACACAGATGATGCTTCAGCCTCATTTCTGCAGCTCAACTCGCTTTTGGTATCGGGTGCTTTTATGGGTTTCATTTTCTACTGCAGATAGTTCCTCCTCAATGTAGGCGGGATTCTCAGCCGATCGTTGGTAGCGAAGCAGCGTGGAACTGGTCTGCGGTGTTTCAACCTTTGACAGGGTTCATACAAAGTGTTGGAAGTTTGGAAAATGCTGAGATTTTAACATTTATGTTAGCAATATGAATTTGAAAAAAACACTTCATCATTTCATCAGGCACAATCACCCACGTTCATCTTTTTCAGTCCAGCTGTTTCTACGAGGTCGGCGGTAGTGTTTTGGATTCCCAGTAAGTGTTGATCGGTGTCTTTGTGTTTCTCAGTTCCGCCTGAGGAGGACTTCCCCCTGCAGCCGAAGAGACCTCGCGTGCCTCCTGAGGAGACGCCTCACACAAACACTCTGCTCACACAGACTGCACACACACACCCCCGCTCCCACCTGACACAGCCGCACACCATCTCCCACCTGACGCACACACACCTGTCCCAGGCCAGCCCCGCCTCCTCGCTGGACTCCCCGGCGACGCCCACCACGGCGCTGGCCTCTCCTGCCGCCCCGGCCCCGACGCACACCGAGCACACGCACTCCTCCTACAGCGGGCACACGTCGCCGTACGGCGAGCAGCTGCAGCCGCTGTCCCTCACCACCAAACCTCACAGGACCCCCCACCCTCTGAGCCGAAACACCGTCACCCCGGGACCCTCCACGCCGTCGTCCTCCTGCGACACCCCCATCTCCTCACCCCACACGGCTTCTTCCAGGTGCTCACCACCTCATCCTCTGCTCTCGCAGCCCTTCCTCGTCCCACCTCCTACCTCCGCTCACCAATCGGCAGCGAGCTCCCACGGTGCCTTAACGCAGTCGCAGCCATTCTCAAACCGAAGAACCAATCAGCTGTGAGGAGCGGCGTGCTGGTTTTTTCTTTGAGTCCTGAAATCAAATATAAAACAATAGAGTCACATTCACGCAGTTCGTGATTTGTACCTCTTTTTTAATGCTGTAAATAAGCTTTATTTTTTAACCTTTTTTATAGATGTATCACATTTTATATTAGTATGAAAAGGACAAATAATTGGTCAATATTTGACTGCATCTCTAACTTCATGAAGCGGTGTATTTTTTTGGTCACTTTTTCTAATTACCTTTTTATGAATGATCAACTTGTAATAGAAGGCGAGGTGTGGCACGGGGGTTTGTTTGTTTTAAAAATGCTTTTTTTCCCCCCACCTGGTAGTGTAAATCTATTTTCTGGTTCCTCTTCTGTTAATAAATCTTCACTGAGTTTTGACTCTGCCTCTGTGATGTTGGGAGTTTGTTTTTCTCAGAGCTGGAAAGCCGAACATCTTGGAGTTGTAACTCAGTCGGACACATTTTTAAATCCCGTGTGATGTTCCTGAGGATTTAATAAACGCCAATGAATCATATTTAAAAAAAGACGCTCTTTGTAACTGCAGAAGGTGCCTGAAGTTTTCTTCAGTATCACAGTAATGCAGTGAGGGTTGTCTGAACATCCACGGCTACGCTGCAAATGTGCCACGATGTTAACAAATGCAGGATAAAACGACGACTTGTGGCCCACTGCTAACTCGCCGACGGCGACAGACTCTGGAACGCTGGTTTGGTTTTCATACCAACACACATTCATCACCTTTGTGTGGAAGCAGCAGTCAAAAGTAACTAACTCAAGTGCTGTACTTAAGTGCAGTTCTGAGGTGCTTTATACTTCCACTACATTTTTTTAACTTCTGTAGTTACTTTGATTTTTACATATAAAACACGATGAATGTATTAAATGATTGTTATATTATACTCACAGGTGTCGTGTGAAGCTCTGCTGGAATTTACGCGAGGCCTTTGTGTGCTGATGAGACTGATAAAGCTGGAAAGTCCTGAAGTCCCAGAAAAATATTTTATCTTGTGTGCAGAAGATATAGAAAAGACATTGAAGGCTCCATACTTTAACATTTTGCACGCCCGACTACCGATTACTGCTTGTAATGTACTTTAATTCAAGTAGAATTATTTCTACACGGTTGTATCGGTACTTTATTTAAGTAAAGGATCTGACTCTTGCAGCTCTGCAGACGAGTGTTTAACACGTAGTCATGCTGATCCTGTGACGCGTGTTCAGCCTCACAAACGCAGTAAATCATCACCAGGTTGTGACGAAATGCAGCATGAATGTTTGTGAACGTGTCATAAGGAAGTCGGACAGTGAATCTGCCCGTCGCGCCGCTTTTGTTTTAAGTAACAGGATATTCCTGATCCACCTTCAGTTTTGTTGGAATTCAATAACTAACTTACTATACTTCCTGTAATTTATTAATAAATTATGAAATGTGTACTGCAACATCTTACAGTGGAATGGCTGCTATGGATTTAAATTTTTAAATTTCACTACAGTTCAGAGGGAGATGTACTTTTTACTTATTCCAGCGCTCTTATCAGACTTTTATATACACATATTTATACATACAGCTATATATCTTGTCCCTGTATCATCTGTTTCTGTCTTCCAGTAAATTGAAGACGAGGGTTTATAATTTGGGCTTTTTGCAGAAGGTAAAATACAAATGATATCGTGGCAACTCTTTAAAAGCGCCACCTGACTCTGAAATCAGATGATAAATTAATTTCCTGTAAGGAATAGTTGGTTGTCTGAATGAAAGAGTCCGTTGCTGGTGTGAAAATAAGACTGCAGGTCTCAAGTTTGAAGTCATGGATATTAAAGACAAATGTTTTGATTGTTTAACGCCGTCATGAGTCTGACAGCTCCTTTTCTTCTCAGCAGACGAGCGTTGACTCATCACACCGGAGCAAGACGTGCAGACGATGGCACACTGTTGATTAGTTTCCCATCACGTGAAGAAAAAGGACAAAGTTATACAACACCATGTGACATAAATGCCACCGAGCCTGAAGAGGAAAGTCCATATATGGGCAGACGGGCGTGACTGAAGGTACAACTCCAACTTTATAGCTGTGCAGGGAGTCATTTGAACTGGACTGTAGTGCAGAGACAGAGACATCCAGCAGGTGTTCAGATACAGAGACATGCTGCAGTGGAGAGGACTGATGGGGCACAGGGGGGAGTGGAACAGGGCCGTGCTGGTGTCTGTGGCAGAGTTTGAACCCGGGGTGAAGCTGGGGAGGAGGCCTGGATCCGAGAGGGACGCCAAGAGACTCCACCGGACCCTCAGCAAGCTGGGCTTCCAGGTGGAGATCCACACCGACCTCAGGAGTGACGAAATCTACCAGCTGTTTCAAGAGGGTACCTCGCGACACACTCTGTCATTCAGTTTCGCAATGGTTAGCAAAACTCCAAAAGTACTACCTCGTCAGTGACAACTAATAGCTCGTTAAAGGACCCGTGAACCTCTTCAACTGCCATCAGAACTCCTAGAATACTCTAGAACCTCATCAGGAGTAACGACTCCTACAGCCCCCAAAGGAACTCTAGGACCTTCTTACTGACCACTAGAACATTATCAATGCTTATCAAAGCCTCCTAAAGGAACTCTACAACCTCCTTAACGTCTTAACAGATTATCAAAAATAACCTCTAAACATCTAAATGACCTCTAGAATCTCAATGACCACAGCCACCTCTTGAAGGACCCCTAGAAACTCCTAATCAACCCGTAGAACCTTATTTTTTCAGTCTCAGGACGATGTACTCACAGGTGAAATAGTTAAACCAACGTAGTCTGTAAGGGAATCCTGACCCAGGTTGTTCATTTAATTTGTCACCTGTCTGTATTTATTGTGTCAACAACACACTTTTAAAGCAGCTTCATGGCCTTTGCAGCTTCCATGTACGTAGTAGCATCAGGACAGACAGCCAGATGTCAAACAGACTCCTATAGCCGCTCGTCACTAACAGACAGTTATTGGTCAGTCTTAATATTAACTGTGGTAAGACAAAGAGTCATGGCACAGAGCTCCTGCGTTCAGACTGGATGCTCTTTGCCTGCCTGCACTGTGACTAGTAACGACTGACCGAGCCTGTGTGTGTTTGTGCTGCAGAGAGCCGGCGGCCCGCGAAGGACTGTTTCCTGGCCGTCCTGTCGTCCCACGGCGAGGAGGGCTGCGTGTTCGGAGCTGATGGGAAACCCGTCCGACTGGCTCGTATCTTCAGATACTTTGACAACGAACTTTTGGAGAAGACGACCAAAGTCTTCCTCATACAGGTCGGCAGGATGATGACGACGTTCATCTGTTTACTGCTCAGTAGGGGAGACACAGATCTCTAGATCAGCAGTGCTGGAATGTAACTAAGTACTAAACTCAGCTACAATTTTGAGGCACTTTACTTGAGTGTTTCCAATTTATGCGACTTTATACTTCTCACTTTTGTCTGCAGCTTTAGTTACTGATTACTTTGGATTATTAATACAAACTAAATCATGATTTGTTGTTATGGATTAAGCTTCCCAGCTGTATATGAAGTAGCTCCACCTTTACAAACATACACACTCATTATAATCCTGTAATATATAGTTTTCTGAAATGGGCCATTTTGCACGATGTGTATTTTTACCTCGAAAAGTAAGATTTTAAATGCAGGACTTTTACTTGTAACAAGAGTGTTTTTTCTCTGTGGTATTGCTACGTGTCCTGGATACTTCTTCCTGAATACCACCTGTGTACATCCGTCAGATTAATATCACGATCAACAGATTGTTGGTTTTACCTCCTGACCTGTGTCTCTGCAGGCGTGTCGGGGGGGCAGCCTGGACGACGGTGTGGAGGTGGATTCAGCCGGTGGCACCGCAGACTGCAGCTTCTCGCCGCACCTCTCTGTTCCCATGGATACGGCGGTGATGTTCGCCACGGCGCCAGGTAGCCATCAGCCAACAGCAGCAGAACGAAGCTGTCGCACCTGAATGACACGTTACAGAAGTATATAAAGCAGTCACCACATCAAAGCATCGATAACATAGTAAACATTATTCTGAAATGGAGCATTCTGCCCTTTCACTTTACATAATAATAGTAACTTTATTCATATAGCAGCTTTAAAACCAGAGTTTACAAAGTGCATCGACAGACAAACATTAGGGCAAAAACAAAAGACGATATGTAGACGACATAAAGGCAAGTCCATCAAAGTGCAGCACCAACGCTGCCAAAAACAGACTGGAGAGATCATTTCAAACGTCGGACAGTTGCCTCAGGTTCATTTTAATGCTGGATGCTTGCCGTCCTCTCCTCAGGCTACGGAGCGTTCATGCACCCACTCGGATCCGTCTTCCTGCAGACGCTCTGCACTTTGCTGGAGCGGGAGGGGAACCGCAGCCTGGAGCTGAGCCGCCTCATGACCCGCCTCTCCCACAGCGTGGCCTACACCTTCCAGGCCAAAGGTCGCGCTCTGGGCGGGAAGAAAGAGATGCCGTGCCTCCTGACGCGACTCACCAGGGAAGTGTTCCCGTTCGCTGAGCCGAGGGAAGGCAGCGAGGCTCTCGGCCACCTCGCCGTTCGCCACCGATAACGACCTTTGATCAGTTAGAACGCGACTGTCTGATACTGATGACAGTAATTATCAGATGGGTGACAGGAGGTAAACGGCAAACAGCTGACGTCCCTGCAGAAGAGGAACCTGTTTGTGTTTTCCTCTCGCCGCCTTCACTTCCTGTAGAAAACCCAAAGAGCATCGACTCATCAAGGAAACATCTGCCCAAATATTCCAGTGGTGGAATGTAACTAAGTGCATTTACTCAAGAACTGTATTCAAGTTTAAATTCACTTGCATTGTATGCTGCTGTTTACTCCACTGCGTTTGTCTGACGGCTTTATAAAGTACTCAGACCTTTCACTTAAAGTACAAATACCTCAGTGTGAGTAATGGTCCTGCGCTTAAACTCTTACTTGAGTAAAAGTAAATAAGTGTGTTAGCAGCAACATGTACTTAAAGTACTCATCATGCAGAACGCCCACTTTCTAGTAAAGTAACTAAAGCAGCAAGTAATGTAGTGCAGTACATGTTCTATAGTTTCATACAAGCAGGACTTTTACCTGTCGTGGGGTATTTTCAAAGTGTGGTATTAGTACTTTAAGTAAAGGATCTGAATGCTTCGTGTACTTGCCTCTGCAGTCGATCATCATGTATTTCTTTGTCATTAAAGAATAAGTTAATTGACAGTTTTGTTTTAATTTTGACTGTTTGATTTTCGCCCCAAATTCGTAAAAAAAAATAGCTGCATGAGAACGAGTGTCTGTATTCAAAAGGGGCCGGACACAGTAACACATTTAACTTATTCACGTCTATCATCACCTCTCTGACACAATCTTTACAATAAGAATCTTTTCTAAACGACTTCACCAATCGTGGCCGTTTTCTGAGAGCGAATAAATCAGCCGCTCAGGAAAAGTGTGTTTGGGGAAAAGATGCAAAAGAGCTGACGTCGCCTCTGGACGGCTGCAGGTGGGATCAGTGCAGCACCTGTGCTTCATTTACAACCTGCTAAAGCTGCCAGGACACACACAGACACACAGACACACAGAAAAGTAAAAGTACAACGTTCCCCTCTAAGATGCAGAAGTACAAAGTAGCTTCAAGTGGAAATACCTGAAATCCTGCATGTAAGTAAGTATTGGCATAAAAATATACATTAAGTACCAAAAGTACTGGCTCATTTTAGGAAAAAAAATATATATTACTGGATTATAATTTTAACATGCATTAATCTGTTCATCACTGTAGCTGGTCAACGTGGAGCTAATTTAGAATACTTCATATTTAGAACACTTTATTTACTGCTGGCTTAATCCATAATCATTTATTAGTTGATTGTTGTTGAATATTAGCTACATCTTGTATTAATCTGAATCTGAATGGATGCTGTGGGGTAAAAGTATTAAGTGGCATAAAGTACTACAGTATAATAATAATAATACAATAATACATCAATTATTAGATTATTTACATTTTGTATTAATAACCGGAATCTGTAAAGTAACTAAAGCTGCAGTATAAAGTGCAATATGTGGTGTACAAGTACCTCAGTGTGTACGTGTTGCTTCAATGAAGTGCCCCGATGTGGCCGCTAGATGGCGACAAAGGGCCCGGGGCCGTCACGGAGACCCTCACTAAGACTGAAACGTAACGAGAGAAGCACGAACCGGAAGCCGCGTTCCGCAGGGGGGCCGGACCTGTTGAGGAGACGCTGCCGGAGCCGCGTTCCGCAGGGGGGCCGGACCTGTTGAGGAGACGCTGCCGGAGCCCGCTGGATGTTTCTCAGCAGCATCCTCCTCCGCATCCAACATGGCGGCGCGGCGCTGAGGCGCAGGAAGCCACAGGTAGCCGAAATACCCGCGTCCGTGTCTCCGCGTCCGTCTCACGACATAAAACACCCCACATGGCATTTTCTCCTCAGACTCCATGGCGTTCATGTCGCGGTTCTCGCGGTCCCGGAGCGGCTCCAGGTCCCCGAGCCGACGGGACTCGGAGCGCGTCCCCCCAAAGCTGAGCGTGTCGGAGCTGGAGCGGCTCCTCTACACCGGAAAGACCGCCTGCAACCACGCGGACGAAGTCTGGCCGCGGCTCTACGTCGGAGACCAGTGAGTCCGGGTCCGGGTCCTGCAGCACATGATATTACATACATATATAGATATATACATATATACATATATATATATATCTGTAGTATCAGCATCATATATTAGCAGCATCTTGTGTGTGACGTCACCTGCCCATCAGCTGCCCCTCACATCAATTCAGCTCGTTTTTTTACAGTAAAAAGTAGATTATCGGCCCTCTGAGACGTGGCGAGGTAGAAGTATGAAAGTACCAATGCTCGAGTACAAGTACTCAGTTATGTCAGCGATAATAAGGTTGTCATTAAGTTTGTAATTATTGCATCGATGCAGGTCAGATGTCAGTTAATGTGACAGGTCCAACATCTGCAGACAGAAGTTTAAAATATACTATAATGGAGTATCGAACAGCTGTTTCTGTGTATGTGGGGAGGCGTGGCCAACGTGCAGAGTTGTTGCAGGGTCTGAGACGCTGGTGCTAGTGCGACATCTAGTGGCAGCCAAAGATATCAGCTATAGGACCTTTAAGCCATTTGTCACCAGTTGATTTAAAAAGCCCCTAAATTAGCCGGAGCATGAAGTGAACGTGTCCCCTCGTCCCCGCAGGGACATCGCGTCAGACCGGCGGGAGCTGGCCAAGCTTGGCATCACGCACATCCTGAACTGCGCCCAGAGCAAGTGGCGCGGCGGCGCCGAGCATTACGCCGGGATGGACATCACCTACCACGGCATCGAGGCTCACGACTCCCCCACCTTCGACATGAGCGTCAACTTCTATCCTGCAGCCGAGTTCATCCACAAAGCGCTCGCAGGTGGAGGCGAGTGTCCCAAGTTCTGACCGTACACATTCAGTTTGCCGGTTCTGTTCAAACATCACTGCAACATCTCGACAGTAATCATTTAAAGCAAAATGCATTTCAGCGACCTGACGCGTTGATATCAGCAGGACTATGGGGCCATAGAAAAAGAATAAAGACAAAAAAAAATGAAATCAAACGTAGATAAACGTGTGAAAAGCACCAGGATCAGGTTTCAGTTCTTATCTTGTGTGCAGGTACGGTGCTGGTCCACTGCACAGTGGGCGTGAGCCGCTCGGCCACTCTGGTTCTGGCCTACCTGATGATCAGACAGAACCTGACGCTGGTGGAGGCCATCAAGACGGTGAAGGACCACCGGGGCGTCACCCCCAACCGAGGCTTCCTCCGCCAGCTCAACGGCCTGGACGGCATCCTGAGAGAGAGCCGGCAGACGTCGCCGCAGAGCTGAACACACAGCAGCGAGTCTGAGGGACGATGGCGCCACGTGAGCGGCCGCAGGGTTTTACCCGTTTCACACATTTTAACCTGCAATTTGTTTTTACTCTGTTGATTATTTGTGTGTGGAGCCTTTGAGGCGACATGAAGTCCGGATTCCTTTCAGGTCGTCAGTATTATTGATCCCAAATCTGCCTGTGAGGGATTTACGCCCTGTGCAGGGTTCGACTCCCTCTGTCCCCGAGGCACCGGAACCTAAAACGGACCAAAACAAAAATGCTTTAACGTGGAAAAACCCGTTGATGATAACGGAACAATAACCCCAAGCCAGAGATCTCTTTGGAAAAGTGGTTCCCAACCTAAGGGGCCGGCCCGGCCGCCACTCTAGATTCGTCGTCGAAAAAACACTTTTTGAAATCAGATCTGAGCATCCAGACTTTAGAAATCTTCAGAAGGCACCTCCAAATGTGCACTTCATGTGGATTTGCTGTCCAGACTTTCCAAATTAATATTAATCTGCCAAAACAAACGTGCCACAAGCGCCCCAGAACGCCAGCAGGCGACAGGTTGGGAGCCGCTGGTTCAGAAGATATTTGCTCCTTGAAAAACAACGTCTCTGCATCTACGAGAGTCCACTTTTTACAATCAAACTTCAGACCATTCCACGTGACTCGATCCGGATGTCTCATCGCCTCGTACAGAAGTAACAGGATCGGCGCTCGCAGGAATCCTTCCGTCTAATTCTGTGGTGCAGCTGTTCTGGTTTCAGGACATTTCCAGAAACGCAGAGTTTCGCTGGAAGCAGGTGAAATAATCATTTTTCTCCCCCACTTGTTTCTAAAACCCAAAAAGAATCCCGCAAACTCTCGCAGCCCTGCGCTCGCTTTATTAACAGCAGCTCAAATTCAATGACCTTTTTTGGTTTGTTATCATTACTAACCAATGGTAACAATGTAATCATCATTTATTGTTTCCTGGATGATATAAATGAAAAGAAATAACATTTAAAGTGGTTTGTTTTTTTAAAGAACCTCTGACTTTATTGCTCATCAGGTGAAATGAATTGGAGAATGTCTGATTATTAATAAAGTGAGCGCAGGTGATCGACAGCGATGCAGGATTCTTTTGGTTCTTTCACAGAAAGAGATTAATGATCTAATGTGTTTGTCTATTATAAACTTTCTGTAGTGCCAGAACTTAAAAATTACATTTTAGGACTCAACAATCGGCCAAATAAGTCATTAAAATGGAGATAACTGCTGACAGTACCGCCGCTGGCCACCGGTAAAACCACGAGAGATTACCAGCCAGCCTAGAGTTCAGGGTTTGGGATTCACGGGGCCCCATGAGATCCCCACACCTGGCCTGGACCCCACGCGGGGCCACACTGTCTTTTGTAATCCAGCCTGAGGTTAAAACCCTTTGCAGGTCTTCCCTCGACCTACTTTTTCTACATTCAGCAAGTGTCATTAAGTTCTCTGAACAACTCACACACTAGTTGTAGCCCAGGTCTGAACCAGCACAGTTATGTAGCCTGCCGATCACAGAGTTATCACAGTCTGCACACGAGTGTGTGAGCAGCAACACGCAGTGTTCCGTATAACAGGAATCCTGTTTGCAAATCAGTGGTGAATAAGTCCAACGTGTTTGTGTCAATCCAGTGTATTTCAAATAATCTCAGTCTCTGTTGGATATCTCGTGTGTGTTGATCTGAAATCCAGCCGGTAAGATTTACAGGCCGAAGCCCTTTTGGACGGGACTGATGTCACAGGTGGAGGTGGGGAGTTAAAGATTCACTGTGCTCCTCGTAGTTTAACCCGCGTGAGATCACAGTTTCCACCAAACGCTTTCGCCTCGCTTAGCGCCCTTGAAACCCGAACCAATATGGACCAATATATGTTTTGCGAGTTTCACCACCGACAGTACTCTTAAACGTGGGCGGGGTTGTTTCCAGATCGTCATAGCTGCATCAATCATATCTAACGCAACACAAAGGAACGAAACGGAGGAAAGTTAATGTTTCCTGTTCTTTCTTTCTTGGTTTGTCTCTGTTTTTATTACAAGGACAAACGATTTGTTGAGAAAATTCTACCTTGGAGACCTTTGTCACGCAAAGAAAACGGACTGGGGTGTTTCCAGCTGCACTTTTTAAGTCCCAGGTCAGTGTGCCAGGTGCCTCAACAGACCATCCGCAGCTTTTGACAATAGAAACCTCGAAAATAAAGGCTTGAAACAAACGCAGCTTTATAGACATGGACATTCAAGCAGAGCAGAGACAAAGGCCTCCACAGGGGGGCACCAGAGAGTTGAAGAGAGTCAGAAATCGCACTCCTTCTCAGAGTCATAACTCAACCAAATCATAACACAATGTAAACAACTTTAGTCTTGAAAGAGAATAGAAGTGAGGCTGTCCTGATAGGCCTGTATCTCGGTGTCTCCTGATAGGCCTGTATCTCGGTGTTAGCATGTTTCCATCTCTCAGATTAGCAAAACAACATTTAGCGTCAGATTTCACACCGAGCGGAAAACCCTTCAACTCAAATCAGCCACGTACACGAGATCGGAATCACTGACCAGCAGCACGTGACGTTAAACTCTCCCACCTCCCCGACAGAAAGAACTCCGGTCCGAATGGTGCTTTAGACTCAACATCAACTTTACAGTGACTGTTAGCTGTCACAGAGTAGCACTGCTATAATTTGGCAGCACAAAGAAGCATTCGGTGTAGACGAGCAGCGGGAGACGATTCCGCAAATGTGCCATCGCTAAAGCTACCAACTGCCTGCAGGACAGCAGGATGCAGTGTTCAGTGCTGTACGCAAAGTCCGCTCCTTCGTCTTGGTGTTACGTCTTTGTGGTTTCATGCTAGTGACAAACAACAGAAGATCTGATGCTGAAATTTAAACCAGCTTTTCGTTTGTGTTCAGTATTCCCTCCAGTTATGGCGTCCCAAACATGTTCATGCAGGAAAATGTAAATAAAAAGCTCGTCTGTGGAGATTTACAGGTATATTATAGTAGTGCAGTGTGGTTTTTTGGGGGGAACACATGGTCAGCGATAGACGAGAAGATCGATACCACAAAGTCTTCTCTCTCCAAGAAATCAAGCAAATATTTCCCAGAATGCCGAGCTATTCCTTTGAGGAGTGTTTCGTATTGTGGCTTTGGAAAGCAAAGCAGCGCAGCTAACAATCTGGACACGAATATCGCGAGTTTAAGGGACAATATTTTACCCGTTTGCATCCTAGCTGGCTACTTGGGGGACCAGTAGACGACCCGAGGGGCCACGTCGGACCCCTGCGTCCCAACGGCATGACACGCTCGGGATATTTTATTGGCCACATTTTGTATAACGTTGGTTTTATTGAATGCGTGAAGGCACGACGTTACTCCCAAAGTCCAGGGTCAACTGCATTTTGTGTCAGGAAAACAGAAGCTCGGTTCCATACCACGATGTCCCGCCGCGGCAGAGTCTGCCTTTACTCAGAATGCAGGGGAAACACTTCCAGGGGCGTCGCTCTGTAACATCACCACCTTTACCTTTGCTGTACTGGATCTGTGCGTTTTGTATTTGTGGTTTTGCTGTGCTGTGATTGGTCGTCGGACTCGACTCCTGTTTATATTCTCGTAGCAGCTTTTTGTTCGTATGGAGACCTTTCTATAGGAAAACCTTTTTTTGAATTTATTTTTGTATCACTCTCTTTGAGGGTCACTGAGGTAGAAATTGGCAAAGGAGATGTTGATGCCTTAATCTGTTGGTTTCTAGACTTTAGTTGTTTTTATTGTGAACAACGCGGAGTGTCTGACTTTGTTTTGATAAATTCTGTGTTTAATCAGAAATAAAAACTTCTCTGAGCTGTTGTTCTGCATTTTGTATTTAATAATTTCTTCGTTTTTTAATTCAAAGTTCCTCCTTGACCTTGAAACAAACACCTAAGATGCATTCGGTAGCTGTTCCCGAGCTTTCGAATGCATCACATGGCTTTCATCGGCATTTAATGTATTAACGGTGGGATCCGTGTCATCTGATACGTTTGCTTTGATTGTTGCCTTAATGTTTAACTCTGCAGCACTTTGTAACCTTGTTATGTTGAGAAATAAGCCACATGAATTAAGAGGATTACACGATCGAAAGCTCCAGAACAACTACTAAATACAGCCTGTGGCAAGAGGTTTTTTTAGCGTACTGCTGCAGTGCAGCCAGCTTTGATTTCCTCAACAGTGAAACGTACGGAAGCCCTGGAAGAAAACATGAACGATCTTAGTCCTGTTTAGCACAAGGCGTGTTGGTGCCTCTTGTGGCCAACATGAGTCTTACAACAACAAACAAACAGAATTATCCTGTAACTAAACATAAACATAAGATACTCTTTGAAAATGAGCTCCGACAGTAAAAACCTGCTTTTCCATGAATGAAGAGTAAGAATCATGTGATGACATCAGATATAATGGTAGAACTTTTACTGCTTTAATGCTGAAAACTACATTTTACAGAGTTCACTCAGTGTCACTGCAGGAAATAGACCCGAGTTGTTCTTCCATCACTGAACAAACTGCGACAAACATGACAAACAGTGTTTTCCCCGAGTTGAGTCAACGCCTATACTGACCTCTAGTGGTAAAATGTGCCAACTGCAACAC
>JAVQJF010090467.1:0-39148 GCA_036023855.1 Gadopsis marmoratus
ACTGACCCTGAGGTCTTTTATGGTCAGACATGACACACTCATACACAGGTCACACGGAAACACACACACATGGAATTTGCGTCCCCCGAAGAAATTTGAGGTCCGTACGGGAGATCCAGGTCCGTACGGGAGATCCAGATCTTAACTGCAGACCAGAACACCCCACAAGAGCTGCAGTGTTGGAGATGCTCTGACCCAGTCGTCAGTTTGGTTACTTGTTTCACATCCTTCCTGCTGCCCATTTTTCCTGCTTCAACACAAACTTGGAGACAAAATGTTCACTTGCTGCCTCATATATCCCCCACTGACAGGTGCCATGGTAACCAGATAATCATCAAACATGCCAATACCAAGTTTCTTAGTCGTATCTATGGGTTTGGATTTGTACATGTACATTTAATTAAGACAGCTGTCTCAGTACAGGGCAGCTGACTTCTACTTCCTAACATGTTTCTAATCACTAACAGGAACAAAACACCTCTGTCTTCTCCAGGTCTCAGTGGCCTCAACATCCTCCTCTCTGCCGGCCAGACGCCAGCCGGTCTAGCACTTCCCCCCAGCAGTGTTCCCACCCTGGCACTACCCTACGTCCTGGCCCTCCCCCACTACCCCCTGGTGGCCAGCGGTCTGCACCAACAAGCCTCTAACGCCCACAACAAACTGAGCTTCAGCCTGCCCGCCGTGATGTCACCTGCCCACTTTATGGTGGGGGCGGCGCCGTATGGCCTGGCAGCAGCATCAGACGTCAGCAGGTCAGCTGTTCCATCGCCGTCCACCCCAGAGCAGAGCAGGCTGCGTGGGTCAGCGGCAAGCACGCCGCATTCCCCCTCAGGACCAAGACACGTCAGCATCAACACACCAGAACCACGGGTAAGAACTTTCTGTTCCCCGTGCACTCAGATCTCTGCTCGAACAGCTTATTATCTTCAACATAATGTGCCTTCATATGTGCAGCATAATGATGCACAACCTTTGTGGTGTAAGGCACGTGCAAAATGCCACAACCCAGCTTGACATGAAAGCGAGTGTGGCAACGTTTGTGGAAGTTTCCGCTCATTTAGATACGGTTTTATTAATGTTAATGTCTGCAAATCCCAGCACAGTCTGCCGGCACGGCTCTTCTCAAACAGTCATATTTAGACAACCTGTAGAGGCGCTGGGTGGTATTAGCAACAAGCGCTGTATAAACCAAAGGTGTCCTCTCTTTCCCACCCACTTTATTTAGTGAGCGGGGACCAAAGTTGGCCATTTTGAGAGTCCTTGAATGCACCTCCAAAGAAACTTGTGACGATGCTCCCCGATCATCACAGCACATGTAATGTCACTAACCGGAGCAGGACGCAGTGTAACTGTTCTCTCTACGTTCACAGACTCCAAAGGAAACCACGCCGTCTGCTTCTAAGGCTTCTTTCTTCCAGACGCCCGGCACACTGGGAGGTGCAGCCAGTGCTGCGCCAGCGGCCCGGAAAAGAGGCTCCGCACAGAGGAGGCTGGACGTCGGACACCCTCCGACCAGTTAGACACCCGAGGAAACGGAACGGGTGGCTAACGTGCTGTTTCTAACCTAAAAGGGGAAAATATGGTTTTAAACCACTGGTGCTTTGTTAGTTTATTAATGAATAAATTAAGAGTTTCCTTCCAAAATTTTAGTTTGTTAATGAAATGAACTATTTTCTAAACTATGAAACTCTATGACGACATCTCACATTTTGCTAATGACTCAGTTTTTACCAAATTGTGTGAATCTCACTTGTAAATGAAACTCTTGGTGGTTATCTTAACAGTTCACATGTGCCTGTGGTTACATTTCGGAGTGAAGGAGTGTTGCAGTATTTCCAATGTGACAGTGCCATCTTGTGGTGGGAGTCGGCCACTGCTCTACTTTGCATTTCAGCCTTAATTTCCCCTCCCCGGATCAAGCTACCTAATTCCCTTCACTTGTGCATTATAGCCCAATTGCTATTTATATTTTAGCTAATTTATGTCGATTACAGGGACTATAATGGAACATTAACTTTTAGCACTAAGTATCTGACGTATGGATGTCTAATATTGTGGAACTCTCAGCACTGGCCCTCACAGTCATCACTGAGGAGAAGATCACTAAAGCCTGAAATGTCGGGAATCTCAAAGAACAGTTCTTGGACTTTGTTTCTCATCAGGAAGAACAAGGTTCCCGGTGCTATGAATGTTTTCACCGAGGATCAGCAGCAAACCTTTTAGCTCTGTTGCTGATGACTAAATTACAAATGTGACGATGCTCTCAGGTACTTGAATACTTGTGATTTCAAGTGGATACTAGAAGTGGATTTTGGATAGCTATCATAGTACTGTAAAGATTTTTTGTTTATCCAGGGACAGTAGACTGAGTTTATACGCTGTCTGTTTTTGAATATCACTGTTCAACATTCATACAGTCCACCACATTTGGGAGACTCCCAGTATGACCACACTCTCGTCGGGGGGTGTAAGTGAGAAGAGAGTTGTTGCCTCAGTAGAGATTTTCTCAGGTATCATCCTCCCTCTGGTTACGAGCCCACTAACTTGCCTCCAGACATCCCAGCTACAGCTTTGTGTAGCCACGTCACAACCAAAGGAGATAATCATTCAGTGGCTGTGTAGTCATGTAGTTTTATGTCAGTCATGATTGTACACTGTTATATTTTCACGTGCAGAAAGTTGAACGCTGCTTTACTGTTAAATAATGTTTACAGCACAGTCAGTTTAAGTAGTTGTGTCTGCTGATCTCCTTCAGAAACCTTCCACTGTAGCCCTGCTCACGCTAGTTCAGACTGCAATTAAAAATATATATGACATGTGTGTTCTTTCATTTGTGTGTATTTGCAGATGTTTTTTCACCCAAAGGTCACTAATATATTTCTAGTTTTTCAAAGATAAAAATTTAAAAAAGAACCATTTTGTTTTAATACATATTTTACCATCCATCTTTACCGGCTTCACTTTACACATTTACAACTAGATGCCACCAACTCGGTCCAATTCGGGATGGCACAGCAAGCCATGCTAATGTGGTCAGATGCCATTTAATCTGTAACAAAGTGGTGCTGTGCACACGAAACTGGAACTGATCTGGGTGAAGCCACTGTTTTATAATATGCATCATTATTATTATATGAAAAATAGATTCACTGCTCATATCAGAGTGGAAAGGTGGTTAAAATTCAAATGACACATGCAGCGAACGCATCGATACACTTATTTACAAATGAAATGTCGGGCAGACACATTGAACACATCAAGTGTCAGGATGATTAAAAACACACCATCTGTCTGAGGACATAAACATCTAATCAAAGCTTTTAAATCGGCGCTAAAACAGCCGGCGGAGCTGCCAATAGACGTGTTTGGCCGCTGCGAGGCATTTATGACGCTAAACCTCAGCAGATGGGACCATTAAGTTTATATAGACAGATAGTTTTAGCCAAGTATCTGCTCTGGCCAATGAACACACGTTCAAATACACAGCATTACTGCTGGTATTCCTACCTCTGTTTCTACTACTACAATAGATACTATTGCTAATACATAATTATGCTAACTTTTATTTTTTAAATACGCCTACAGACTACAATTAACATGTTACATCTCATTTGATTAATGTGTTAATCCATTAAAAACCAACGTGTAGTTTGCAGATTTACTGGGGTTGACTATTCCTTGACCAAACGCAGTGATACTGAAGGAAATCTGTGCTTCTCTACTCATTTAGTTCCTGTAATTGGTCAGCTGTTTGTGTTTCTAGGTTAAAGTCGGACTAAGTTTGGTTGTGAGGTCAAAGTGTGACTTACATAACATATGTTTTGACCTGCATATCAACAGAACAGTGCTTATGGGGGGCGCCACACTAATACTAGTACTACTACTTTTACTACAGTTATTCGGGGATGGAATAGACCGTGGCAGATGTCTGCCCTCCTTTGATTCAAGACATAAAAGGTACGGGCCCCTCGGAGCCCCTCGGAGCTCCTCGGAGCCCCAACACTACCACACAAGCTTCAGGAAGCAGGTTGATTTAGTCACAGTGCAGCTGGATACAATTCCAGCATCATCCAACAGCTGTGGTGAGTATTCAGATGCAGTGATTTGTTCCAGAGCACCCACTGAGCATATATTGTCCTGTGGGCTTGGAAATGCTGACCTCCCTAAAAATCAATGCTCATTTATTTTGCTCACTCAGCCCTAAAACCCAATGAGCCCACTGTTTGTTTGTATGCCTACTTTGGAAACATTCTATATGTGGTTATAAACCGCTGAATGTTTCCTGAGGGCCAGAGTCTATAGTCTATACTATAGTCTCTGGTTACAACTCATGTCAAGTGACTTCCAAATACTACAAATGCATGTTAAAAACAGTGCTCCACTTTCCTTAACAACAGGGGATATATATGTACATTTATGTCCTTATATAATGTCTCTAATAACCAGATGATCACATCTGAAAAACATGTAATTTTGTGTACACACTATCCTTTAAAATACCATAATCCTCCCCATTATTATTTTATAAGAGCAAGCACCTTTGTTTTCCCTCTAAATGCTCATATTGTATTTGGGGTAAAGAACACTCTTCCGTTCATTTAGCCGTTTCCTTTGTGTCCATAGAAGGAAATCTGTTACTTGTTTTTATTCCTGCTTCCAGAAATTCGTTCTGAATCACATCGTTAAGCCCATTAAACCCAGGTGTGTTTCCAGGTTTGTGAAACTTTGACTTTAAACAAGGAGCCCTGGTTGAAGCGAATATCACTAATACAAACCATATCAGTCTTTCACATCGCAGTGGGGTTTCAGTCCACTTTCATTCATTCCAAAATCATTTGTTTCTTTACTCTTTGCAGCCATTCACGTCTGCACCTGCTTTTGTGTTTCAGGTCACTGTCTTGCTGCCTGAAGCTTCAGCTCACAGACAGATGAACGGACATTGTTGAATTCAATGTTATGGACGAAAATTCATGGTCCCTCTAATAATGGCAAGTCAGCCCAGGACCCTATTTATCAAACTAATAGGAATTACACTTAAGAATGCACGAGCAGACGTGGGTGAAGTAAAACTATATATATTTGCTGAGTGAGAGCAATAAGACACATTTATCAAGCTACTTTCTCCATTCAGTATCTAGACAGGAACAGCCAATGACTGACCCTACATCTGACCCATTGTTCACTGTTTTCTTACCAAGAAATGTGTTTTTAAGCTCTTTTTAATTACGAAAAAGGAACATTTGCAATCTATATATTTTCAGTATAAAAATGAATTGAAAAAATCCTGTTTTATTCAGAATTATTCAGAGATCCACAGTCTAAGACTTAGATAATAAAGATCCCTTTGTCTAGTATATATTTTGTCAACTCATCCAACACTATTCATGGTGACAAATATACAATAGAGAAAAAAGCACTGCAGTCTAGTATATGCAAATTATTTGGTCATTAAAAGAAATTGTGCTTTGATTTTAGGGCCAAAAATGACCATCTCATATTTCCCAGCTATTGTGATCCTGGTCTCATGTATATTCACAGTAACTGGCCTTGTCGTGAGTAGAATTATGTTAGATTGTTGTTTACAGTGTGAAGCTATCTGAATATTCTATCAAGTGCTCCTTTGTTATGGGCCTTTCAAAAGAAGCAGCATCATTGAAAAGTAATGAAGCTGAGGCCTGTTGGCGGCACCGTCTGCAGTCCACAGGACATTCTAACAGCGGATCAATGAGCCATGTTAGTTCAGCTAAAAACCACATTTACTGCGCCTCTGTCTTTAATTAAGCACAAATCAAGCCTACCCTTAAGAGGGGCTGCTTTTATGGTTTAGCCTTTTAATTAGATGTAATTAATCATGGCAGCCTGAGAACTTGTACTGATGCCACGAGAGACTGGTTACGAAACCAAAGGTCACAGAACCAGCAGACTTGATGGGATGTTGTGATTTTCAAACAGTTTTGTATGTAACTGGGTCCAAAATGGCATAAAAAGCAAGCGAGAACTGCAACATGTGAAAGCCTAAAGGAAACATTTGTTCTGTTTGCTTTATCATATGTTTTGTGGACAGCAGAGGTCGCTACGCATCAGAACATTTATTTTCACTCATGTTTAATTTCTGCAGTAAAACAGAAATGATTTGGATCACAGACACACTTGGTCAAAGTTCTGACCAGAATGCAGTTTGTCAGTCTGTTAAAGTCAACGTTCTCTGCGCTACAACCATTTTCCTGCTGACAGGGCAACATGAAGGAACCGTCGTGTATTACAGTCTGTGTCCAGCAGGGGGCAGGACGTTCTTGAGCTTTAGTACACATTCCCTCCAGTGTCCTTGAGTTTGGAGCAGAGTCCTTTGGGCTCAGTGCCAAAAGTCCTAAAGTCCCAAGTCGTTTAGAACAGTACGTCCAGGAGCAGAACACCTGACCTCCATCATTGGGTTCCACACGTTCTACAACAGCTTTATAGCCGCTGATGCCATCACGTGTGTTTACATGTGTTTCTATGACAACATGGACGCGTTTGAAAGTCCTCAGTTCAACCATCCAAAGTCTTCCAGAGAGTGGTTGGAATTCCTGCCCGCACCTGAAGGCAGCAGTGTTGCGTTCACGTCCTCCCACTGACGTCGGTAAAGACCAGCCGACTGAGGAGGAGAACGCAGCTCAACCGTTTCCACGAACTTTCAAAGAAATCAGCGTGAAGGTAACGTCTTTGTTTTTTACTGCAACACGTTTCCGTGTACACGTTACTTTTAGTTACCGAACGCAGTAAAAGTATTCTGTGTGTATTTGTACGCAGACGTAGCGTTTCTGCGGCGTTGGGCTTCTACAGAAAGTTAAATAGGCTTCACTGGTTTTCTGTTAACAACATTTGATAATTCTATAGTAATAATTTGTCTGATGTGTGTTTCTGTGCGAACCCAGTCTACATGAAGTCCAGTGGTTGAAGGTCAGAGCGGTTGACCTCAAAGTTGTTTAAGATTCGTTTCTGACACCAGCACAATTAAAAAAACAATATATAATGAATGAATATCTGAATCCTGAATCTTAGAGACGAATATTGACTGTGGTCCACACAGACAAGCTAAAAGAAGGGTCTGTCAGTCCAGCGTGGACCTTCTCATCCCTGAGGGGACTGGGATGGTCTGTTCTACAGTCTGTAATCCAGCTGGGACAAGATTACTAGTTAATGTGCTTTTTCATTTCAATCTCCACAGTATGACATCACAGCTGTAGGCCTGATGTTATACACTGAACCTCAGAGCCGCCCTCTTGACACAGTTTTAACAAGTCAGATACTACAGACGGACACACGTGTGAATCAGGGAGGAAACGGTTTGTATCCTGCAGCCACCAGGCAACAAAAGCCCTGGAGAACATTCCTTTGGGTATTAGTCTGCCTCGTCGTTTAGGCCGACCTCTTTTTCATGCTTTTTTGTTTCTTTCCAGGAGCAGTGGTTTTCCAAAACCATATCCTGCCATACAGGCTCTCAAAGCAAAGTTTTTAAAAGCTATTTAAACAATGAAACCGTCAAAAAGGAGCCCAGTAGATCTTATGAGGTGCTACACTGCCACTTGGTGCTGCTCCAGGTCCATGTGTGTGACAGTGACTGAACATTTCGTCTCAATATCTCTTCTTAGAGCACAAACGATGCCAAACTGGGGAGGCGGCAACACGTGTGGAGCGTGTGGTGGGACGGTTTACCACGCGGAGGAAGTGCAGTGTGATGGGAAGAGTGTCCACAAACGCTGTTTCCTGTGCAGTAAGTACAGCTGTGATGCTGGACTTCTGGCCTGAGGTCACAATTAAAGGCCCATTACTGTGTTTTTGCATGTTTTAACGCATTAACAAAGACCAACTATCTTTTATGACACTGCTATTTTGCATGGTGCCTTCTGTGGCTATGCAGGAGCTTCCTAACATCTGAAAAAGAATCATCCGAGAGCTGCACATACTGTATGTAACAAAGCCTGTGTTACAAAGTGGGGACAGGTAGACTGAAGGGACGTTGGCATTTATGAGGGATGGACGGTCCAAAAGAGGCTATCGAGTCACATCTAGGGTTAGTGCCTCTTGCTATGTAGCAAATCAGGGCTGGATATTCACATGATCTTGCGAATCCAGCTGCCTGGCAAGGTAACGTGATTTGGGCAGCAGGACTGCTTACCATGCTCACATGAGTGACAGTAGGTGGCAGTAAACTAAGATAGGTCGCTAACCAAACTAACCAACTATATGTACAGACCCAACAATTCCACCATGAGCAGCACTATGCGACAGTGGCAAGGAAACACTGCCTTTAACAGGCAGAAACCTGGAGCAGAACCAGGCTCTTGGTGGGCGTCATCTGCCTCGACCTTTTATTCTGGAAGGTTTTTCCTTTTCAACCCTTGTTCCGTTGGATTCATATTTTTACGAGTTTAACACATAAAATTGTGTGTGTTGTGATGCTGCCACGTAGTCCACATTACATTTCAAGTATTTGTCACGTCCACAGCGTGCAATACATGATTCAGAGTTTGAGCCAATTTCCCAAAAGCGAGACTTAAAGACACACAGTGGATTTTTCTCTCAGCTCCAAGGAGACTGAAATCCCTTAAAATCTCGCCGGACGCAGCAAAGTCAGTACATTTGTTTTCCAAAAGACACGGCTCCTAATGTGTGAAAATTGGGAGGCTCCACCTCTCCCAGATTTAGAGACTTTTTTGTTTCGGCTACAGCAACTTCTAAATCAGGATTTACGCTTGAAAGCCATCGAACCTCTTCAGCGGGCAGATGTTGCTGTCGACAGAGGTGTGCGTTTGCTCACCTTCAGGTCGTGGATGTTGACGCCGACCCTGTGCGACATGGTGAGGAAGCTCTTGAACTGGGAATTGTCCAGAAGGATGTAGACCATCACTCCCCTCAACGTCGCGGTGATGATCTCTTTGAAAATATCAACGTCAGTGAAGACGTCCATCGCTATGGCAATGACCTGGAGACACATTAAACATTTGGAAACACGCTGAAGACAGAAAGACAAAAACGGGGTTCAGTCCCAAAGATGACAAACAACTTTGGATGTCTGAGGAGTCAAAGTTATGAATATACGTAAACTCCAAGTAAAATACGTTTAAACAAAACATTTAGTCCTGACAGACTCCTCACTGCATTCAAAACATCACTGAAGCAGAAGTGTGTATCAGCTCCTGGTGGTATAATGTATTACAAAGTAAAAGTACTCATGTTGCAGCAAAAGTGTTGATGTTTCTGGATGAATGTTCCTGCTGCATTAATGTCGACGCTGCATTTTGCTGCTGCAGATGTTTCAGCTCATTTGAACTCCCTTTTATATCCCGCTGGCTCGTTAAATCTACAACAATGCACCATGGTCCATAAGATCATCTGTCCCGTGAGAAATGTTTGCCACCTTTCCACGAGCCCAGAAAAACAGCCCTGTTTTTAATCACAAACATCTGGAGATACGGGGTTTTTGCTGGACAGGAAGTTGGTGAAGAACTGTGACCTGTGGAGTAACCAAAGCTGTCAGTCAGCTAATTGTTTCAGCTTTACTTTATTAAAGACTTGGGGAGTTTAATTTATAAGAAAACATCCTATTTCATTGGCGCTCTGTGTGTTTTGTGTGCAAACATCTTCACTTTTAAAGCAACTAAAGCCGAAGTTTGAAGCACAGTATTCGGGTCAGAGATGTAGCGGAATAGATGTAGAAAGTCGCATAAAATGGAAACACGCCAGTAAAGTACAAGTACGTAAAATGTGTACTTAGGTAAATGTACTGAATAAAACACATGCTTTGGGTTCAAACCTCTAAAATGGATCTTACAACTTCTTTTTATTAGCAAGATTTAAAGTCTTTATTTTATCCACTTTAAGACATTCTGACGCGGCTGAATAGTCACAAGAATCCCTCGATGCTCACCATGATTTTATATCAAAGGGCCAACACACCTTTTCCACCCTGATATAAATCTTTATGAGGTAAATTTTTAACAGGACACATCCTGGCATGTTGTATCAGGGATGTCTGAAAGCATACATGATTCACGGGGTTTGTCTTGACAAAGATCAGATTGGATTTTACCCGGTTCAGTTACAATTATATCACTGTTTTACAGAACATGAGCACACATGAGTGCATTTCCCCGTGCAGTCATTCTCAGACGGCGGATGTCTGTGGAAAAAGTTCATTTCCTGCAGTCAAAGACATATTATGGGCGTGGTGCCATAAAAAAAAAAAAAAAAAATCTGGTAAGGAATGAGCCAATGAATGTGGATATATAAAGACAAATCATTATTTGAACATGTGCAGTATAAACGTAGCAGCGGTTTTGAAGAAAAGGGATCTGCCTCTTATTACGTGAGCCGCCGCTCCAGCCATCATCTGGTGTTTTTCTAGAGTCTCCATGACACCTTCCGCCGTCCCCAAAACATGTTCCTCCACGTGCCGAGCAAATGTTAAACCACCTTGTTGGACACTTCTCATTAACGCTTGCTCTGCTGCTGCCACGACGTGTCCTTCATTCAGACAAACGCTCGCAAGTCCGGGTCGCGTCTACTTCCTGTTGTCCGCGCGGAAAAGCTCCCGCCGAAGCAGGACACACGTGTGCATGAACTGACCGCTCAGCCTGGGCAGGGAGGCCCGCCCCAAAGCCAGCTGATTGACAGCTTGGCCCTTCAAGGAATAGCAAAAGCAATAAGGGAAAAACAAAAAGGGAAAATAATTATTCCTCTTTATATATCCACATTTGTTATCTTATTCTTTACCAGATTTTTTTTGTTTTTTGGGCCCTCCTGTGACTCCATACAGCCACACACACACACACACACACACACACACGCCCTGCTGCTGTAGTTTCTAAATTATGAATTTGGGCTCTGCTGACAGACAGCCGGTAGTCGTCACAACGTGCGGAGCTGATACGTCGAGAACAGTCAAGCTGAGACACGCTGGCTTGTTAATGTCATGTGTCTGAAAGTGGAACGTGGCCTTAAAGCTAACCTTTCCCATTAACAGCTCGTTTCACAGCTGGAAAACGATCCTTGTGTCTCTGTGCAGCTGAGCAGAGCGTGTGCACAGAGTAACATGCAGTCTGTCGTTAACATGTTACGTCGTATATATATATATATATATATATATATATATATATCATGCTGTGGCAAGGTGGTGTCATGTCTTCCTGTAAATTAGTGAAAGAGTAATAATCCGCCTCAGGTGCTTAGTTTTTCGTGAGGCTTCTGCCAGCTGCAAGTCACGATTGTAACTTCAGTGGCTTTAAACAACGGATGGATATTTATATTCATTTGGCAAAATCTGCTGTCACTAGGAGTTTCGAGACGTTGTGGGGGAAGCGTTGCAATGCTCTCTTCATCGGTCTTCCAGGAGCAATCCATTGATAAACTGCGATTCATCCAGAACTCTGCTGCCAGACTTTTAACTAGAACCAGAAATCGCGGCCTACATTGCTCATTCTGTCGTTTTCTAATTCTTCACGGCCTCTTAGATCCTCTGCTGCCGCTTCTTTTAAATACAAACTGTCACACAAAGATGGAAAATCAGCAGCTCAGCCGTTTTTAAGTATGAAGATGCAAGCTGTGTGAACATTTGTTACTGAAAGTCTATTTATTCAGCATTGCCTTTAACTAGCTGTCACTCTTCCACTGTTTTGTTTCTTTCACATATTATGCTGTTCCTGCTATTTGATCGCTTGGTTTTATTGTGCAGAGTTTGCACTTAATTTGCCTGTTTTTTATTCTCTTGTTTATTCCCCTCTATTGTAAAGAACTTTGAGCTACAACCGCTGTATGAAAGGTGCTGTATAAATAAAGCTTATTATCATTATTATTAATAATAATATTAGATTGTTTACTGAAGTAGAAGTACTAATACCAAACTGTAAAAGTACTGTTACAAGCAAAGGTCCTGCATTGAAAATGTTACTTAAGCAGAAGTATAATAAGAGTATTAAAAGTATTAAATGTCCCCCTTTGACTGTCCTACTGTTATATCTGATATCATTAGAGGTTTATTCCTCATCATTCATGTACAAACATACATATAGATTTGGTCTAGACTTGCTCTATAGTAACAAGTGCTATGAGATAACTTATGATATAATCTATATAAATAAAATTGAATTGAGTTGAATTAAAAACAGGATTTTTCTGATGGAGTTCCTTTTTAACTAGTTTGTATCGGACTGCAACTAATGATGCTTTTCAGATCTATTTTCTCCATGAATCGATTGATTGATCGATTTGTAAAACTTGAGAAAATAGTGAGAAATGGCGCCGCAATGAACCAGAGACCACATGCTTTGTTGTGTCCAATATATCATCGTTGGAACCAGCAAATGTTATTACATGAAAAATGACTTAAATGATTATCGAAATCAAATATTCTGACAATCAGCTAATCGGCTCAGTTGTACTTGAATAAACTGTTTATTTAGTTTAATGCTAAACTAAACTAAACATCATATCTTATAAGCTCGTCATGTGTTTTATGTGCAAAAATCTAAATTTGTAAAGTAACTAAAGCTGTCAGATAAAGAAAGAACAATATTTCCCTCTGAGATGTGGCGGAGTAGAAGTAGAAAGTACAATACTTGAGTAAACGTACTTAGTTATAAACTCTTTATAACCTTTATAAGTAGGACTAGCTTGTGTTGTTCTCTGTTGCCACTGAATCACAACCAGCTGTTTCTCTTACAATCGACCAGGTCTAATAGTTGTCAGGTTTGTTTTTACAGGTTCGACAGGTAAAAACCTACGACAGAATCATCAGCATCTTGCTCAGCAAGTGATTATCATTTTATTACAATGAGCGAGCAGCTGCAGGACGGAGCAGGTCTGACCTATAGCAGAGCACGAGGCTGCGTTGTAACATGTGCAAACACAGGCTCTTAGATGAAGTGCATCTGTCCAGAATTTCGCGGCCTGTTTCTGCATGCTTTATTTGAATGGGATTCTTAGACCTGATGAATAAACTGTCATCATTTTATGTCGTCGCGAAGGCCTCGTTAATGCTTCGTCTTGGACGAATCAATTACAACTTGTGTAGTAAAGCTGCAAAAACAGCAGCGGCGCACCATTCAAAATGGCTTTTTTTGTGATTAGAGCGTTTTGGAGAATGATTGACAAAGTTTAATAATAATATTATTTGTAGAATGACTTCGAGCCATCTCCGATAATGTGTAGTCAGTGTGGAAGAAGTGCTACTTAAGTAAAAGTACACTTAATGCTAAAAAGTTCCAAATGTAAAAGTACTGCAGAATGTCTTCATCACTATAATGTTGCCGCTGGTAAAGCATTTTAACTACTTTGTGCAGTGCTGTGCAGCTTCATCTATAACTACACATCATCAATTATTAGCTAATTTATATTTAGCATTAACAATCTGAAACTGAAAAGTAACTAGTGCTGTCAGATGAACGTAGTGCAGCTAGAACGTACAATAACCTCGATGTAGTCGGCCCCCTGTGGCCACCGGGTTTCAGCCCTTTACTGCGAGCCTTCGCCAAAGCAGCGTTACATTTATACAAACATCCAGATTCCTTAGGAAGTAAAATATAGACAGTGAACCAAGAGACTGAGAGAGAATACATGAACCATATGTTTACAAAGAACTTGAGTTTTCAATTTGAATTAATTATTATAAATGTCTTTTCATTTATTAAGTCTCACAGGTTGTGTTAAGTGGCATAAAATTGCCTTTTCTGGATCGTTTTTACATAAAACCACCAAAAATGTACTTCGGTGACCAAATTTAGGGGCCTGGTGGTCCCTGCAGCCAGTGCTTAAAAATATTAGCGTCTGTCCCTGAGAGTAGAAGTATGAAGTTGCATAAAATGGAAATGCTCAGGTTAAGTAGCCTACAAGTACCTCAAAGTTGTACTTCCGGTACTTGAGTGAATGCAGTTTGCTAGGACATTCCACACTGTGACCTACATCGTGCTGTGTGTGCAGATAAATATGTAGCGATGTGCATTTTCTTCCAGGCAAGGAAACGCCTTCATTTGTGCATTTGTGCTCCACTTGAGTTGAATTTGTGCCCAGCAGAGACGTGACAAGATGAGTCCCCACACATTCACCCACCTGATGGACCAGACTTCACCTCCAGCAGTTTCCCCTCCCCCCCTCCGTGTGCTCGATAGGTTCTCACCTGCCTCGCCTCCTGTATCTGCTTGCGCACCACCTCTTTAATGGTCGGCGTGTTTTCTCTGGGCGGGTGGAACAGCAGGCTGATGCTCGTGTCCGTGTCCTCCAGCGAGACCTCCGGCCAGCCCAGCTCCAGGTCGGGCACCTCCTCGTCCGACTCGGTGGGGAAGTACGTGGAGGCGCCGACCTCATCTGTGGCCCGCGCCGCCTCGTAGTCATCCTCCACAACCGGCAACTCTGCGTTTTCCAAGACGAACAGGATCTCCTCCTCCGACAGAAAGTGGCTGATCTGCTCGGCTCGGAGGAACTCCTCGTAGGCCTCCTTGCCTCCGCACAGCAGGGCGTAAATGGCCAGGCGGTAGGACTCTTTGTAGTGTGGCTGGATGTAAGCCGGAGTGTCGTCTTCTTTCAGCGAAGACAGGCAGGACAGATTGGACTCCATGGATGCCGGGTCCCGTCCGCGTCTCTATGCGCAACCTTCACCTTCAGTGTGACAGGCCGTGTGACTGTTAACCATGCTGTTCACCCGAACTAAACTGCAATGAAGCAACACTGCAGAGCTCATTGAGAGGGAGCAGTTTACACAGGCAAAGAGACAGAAACCCGTCCACCAAGTGTGATCCACCGCAGGAGGGTAAACAGAACAAGCTATGTGGCTTTGTGTGAGAACTGGGAAGGATCTTAAGACACACTTACTTCATGTCTGGTGAAAGAAACCTCGGTTTGGAGTCCTGAACCTGGGCGAAAACAGCTTTAAACAGAGCAACGGTGAACCCTCCAGTCAGCCGTGGCGTCTGTACTCTCCAGCAGCACAGAGGTGTGGATATCAAGTGTCTATGCAAATGAATAGATTGCTGTACCTGCCCTGCTCCGTCCACTGACAGCTCGTGCACTGTGATAGGCCCCGCCCACCTCCGTTCACCTGGGTTTCAGGAGCCGGAGCAGGTTTGTTCAGCTACCCAGCCGCCTGTCACGCAGTCCACTCGAGCCCGGATACGACACAATAACATGTGCACATTTTTACTGTGAGCTTCATTCAGTGCAGCGGCAGGAAGCATGTGACCTCCTGACATATCTGCGGCGTGGAGAGATTACACACAAAGGGCCACAGGAGGAGGTTGAAAAGTCAAGTTTATTGCCATCACAAAGCATCGGGGAGGGAGACAAACAAGACAGACGGACATCTCTGGCGTAGAGGCCAGGGCAGGAAGTGAACAGTTTCATTCACAGTTTGACTAACTAAGGGTCTCCACATGATGGACGCTACCTGGGACAAAAGTAGCTGTTGATAGAGGAGGAGAAGTTAACCATCCCAGGAAAACAAAACCAAAACAAAATAATCTGGTATGAAGGTAATGATACAACATAACCCCAGTTAACTCCCAGGCCATCCAGCTTAAAGGATAATTCAGGTTTATGACAACTTTGGCCTTATTCCCATAGCTTTGGACTGGTTAGGATAGCAAGGTGACATCGCTACCAATGAACAAACACACGTTGGAAAACTAAACTAAACCATCAAAGTGAGCGGCAACAATCCCTCATTGCACAGGAAACTTAACGGTAAGTAAAAGTCAACGCTGACCGTGACTTTCTCTCACCTGGAGGTTTGTTTTACGACCTGTCGTCCAATCGCCTGACTGCTCACGTTTTTCCTTTCGGGTGGCGCCCCTGGTGGAAGTGAAACTGCGTAAATATGACCCAAGATGTCACGAAAAGGGAATTATCCTGAAACAACCACGAAACATGTATACAGGCATTCCGCTAACGTTGCTTAGAGGAAGGTGCAGCTTTTAAAAACGCTGAACATAAACATCTACCCTGGCCGTCTTTTTTTTTTTTCTTTTCTTCTTAGTTTTTGCTCTTTTCCCTGCCTGTGTCAAAGGCACAGAGACCAGTTGAATGATATGAAATGGCTTCTAATGTATGTTAGCAGCCACTGTAATAAGTCCCTCTTTATATATCCTGAAACTAGTTCTCAGAAATGATGAGAGAACGTTGCAACGCAAAAAACCTTCAGACTGGTTAGACGCCGGGTCTGTGTAAGTGGCAGTCCAGAAGTTCACAAAGTGGGACTTGTAACAGTCACTACATCTACTTAAACTTTAAAGTAACAGCTCACGGTTTCACACTCATGCTATAAATCAGCTTTGCTAACAGCAAACGCTTCTCCCTCAGGCGTCGCCACCACCGATTACTTCCTAGGTGGGGTCGGGGACTTCATGAATCTGGGTGGGGTGGGCGACTTGACGCCGCGAGATGGAGTTGGGGTTGGAGACTTTGAGGTCGGGGTTGGAGATTTGGGGACCGGGGTGGAAGCGGGGGTGGAACCTGGAGTCTTCGTGGACGCTGGGATCTGGGACTTAGAAGGAGTCGGGGTTGGGGTCTTGGAGGGGGGAGCTTGGGACTTTGGCGGCACTGACGTGGCAGTAGGCGTTTTGGGCTGTCCCAGTTTGGGCTCCGGGATCTGCTCGCCGTGCTTGTACACGCTGACGGTGATCTCGACGAACTCGCCGCCGTACTTGTTCCGCACGTTGATGCTGTACTTGCCAGAGTCTTCGGAGGTGACTTGGTTGATGACGAGGCTGGCGAACTTGCCGCCGTCGAACATGACCTTGGTGTGCTCGGTGGAGGCGACTTCCTGCTCGTTCTTGAACCAGGAGACCTCAGGGGTCGGCTCGCCCCACACAGTGCAGGTCAGGCTCAGAGACTGGAGAGGGTCGAGAGTCAAGTCAGAAATGATCCAGAGACGGATTTTTCAAAACGTACGTTTGTGTAAAATCAATTAAAGGGCAAGTTAAGCAACACTGCAAAGAAAAACCAGCACTGGTTCCCAGCCTGGGGTTCGGGTCTTTAAGCCTTTCAATAGTATAAAATATAAATATAACTTAAAATAATCTCAAGAAATTAGCAGGAAAGTTAGTTCTCACACTTGGAAATAGCAGTTTGCTCCAGAACAAGCTAGGTGGAACTTCAGATTAAAGATGCTTATTTGTTTTAATGCCACACAGACGAGGAGTCCCAAAACTGCTATGGACGAAATCATGAAGCTACTGAGCCGAGTCAGCAGGTCAGACAGCTGAGCAAACTCCATCTGTTGATGAAGACTTGGTTGGTGGTTTAAACCTCTGGAAAATGCTAGTAAGTGGCCCTTGAGTTTTTTTTATTTTTTTACAAATTGAAAAGGCACATGAAAGAAAGCTCCACATGGAAACACATCTGTGCATTATTCACAGTAACAGGTGCACTGTGGAGCTGCAACGATTAGTCTATTAATCTATTAAACTAGTATTATTAAACTATTTCAATTATCGTTTGATCGTTTCTGTACTTTTTCAAGCACAAATGTTTCGTGGTCGGACAAAAGAGGCCATTTGAAGACGTCACTTTGGGCTCCGGCTTTTCTGATTTATAGACTTGATGATTAGTTGTTCAAATAAAAACTAATGAAAATAATTGTTACTTGCAGCCCTGGTTCTCTGTTTGTGGAACACACAAACAGAGACTGCTGTTTGCTTTTATGGATGTTTTTTTTCGGTCCTTTGAGAAACCTAAACTTCCTGCAGGGCCAGATTCCACAGAGCTAAGGAGAGAAAATACAGTATGTATTATGCAATTTGGGGAAACTGACTCTTTACAATATGGGACTGGCAACATGTATTGAAAAAGGTTACCGTCAGGAAAGAGTTTCTCCCTCTTTCCACCTTTTTATTTCATGAAACTAAAGAATGACAGGCCGTAGAGCTTATTTTCACATTTTGTCCCAGCCCTTGGTTCATGTAGGAATTTCCGCTAATGATAATGATGATACCGTAACAAACAAGGTCATCTTACATACATCTTACATTATGAACACAGTGTTGATTCATAGCAACATGTTTAATTTGAGAAATCCTCACCTTCTCTTCCATAATAGTGACCACGTCAGGCAGCCCACCGACCACTCTGCCACGGTCTGAGGACAGACAGCAAAATGTATGTTACTCCTGTTCTGACTACAAGAGAGAAGAACGCATCGCTGCTGGACTGAAGACGGAAACATGGCTGAGATGTTCAGCAGGAGGAGGAATGCAAAGCTCCAACTCTCTGAACTGAACACTCGCCTGCTCATCTGAAAATGCTCAGCTTGAGGGGTCTTTAAAGACCTCATCGTGACGCGCTTCACCATTATCCCCCGACTGAGCCGTGACATTTAAGAAGATCGCAAAGAGACGAATGTCCTTTTATGGGTAAAATCTCGTGCCAGTAATCTCTCACCAACAGTGTCAGGGTAATAAACAACGATATACTCACTCTTCTCAGCAAACGCGGCTGCCCTGAAAGATAAAAGAATGTCGGTTTGATTAATATCATTTATAAACTATTTCAAGAAGAAGCATGTCCACAAACGTCTGTACTGTCAAATAACTTACTTAAGTCTGAGGTACTCCTCATAGGCATCGGTGTATGCTGCAAAAAAAGAGAAATTATTTCAAAGTTTTATAGTAACCGAAGGTCCAGGAAATAAAAAAGTGAAATACAAATGCATACATAAATAACTCCGAAAACATCAAAAAGAGATCTAGAAATGAAACTAATGGATACAGAGCAATACAATAAGCAGGAATATCCTCGTCAGTGTGTGTACAGATGAATATGTTTGTTGATTTCAGATTTCTACCTTGTCCGGAGAGGTCAAAGGTTCTGGTGTGGGTCTGCACGCCGTCTGAGATCTCTATGGCATAGTGACCCTTCTCCTTGTCAGACGGATCGCAGATCTGCATCCAGGCCATCTCCGCTGTGCCGCCGATCCTCATCTTCTCAGAGGAGGCGATCTTACTCTCCCTGCAGGGTTTACATCACGAGCGGGATCAAACACTGACACCACTCCTGCAGCGCAGCTGGCAAAATGTTGTTACGCCTCAGCTGTAAAAGCACATATCTGAGCATATCTGAGCATGCACTAGGTGGAGTCACATAAAACATTTCTTGTAACTGTACTTGTGTTTCCAGACGGTCTTCATCTCTTCTGTGTAGTAGCTCATGTAGCACTGCAGCCTGATGCCCTCTGGAGTACACTGCAGCACCAGGTCGGAGGCAGACGCACCTGAAGGCAACAAACACACGGACACGCAGGCAGAGGAGCTGAACACGAAGACCTTTTCCGTGCAAGTAAAAAGGCTGCACTGTGCTTTTATGTACGCTGCAAGGATTTCGTCCTCGGTCAGCTTGGGGTAAGTGTTTGCAGGTGATTCTGGGGAGTTGCTGCCTCTCCCCTTTCCGGAGATTTT
The DNA here is from genome assembly GCA_036023855.1 of Gadopsis marmoratus. NCBI lineage: Eukaryota > Metazoa > Chordata > Actinopteri > Centrarchiformes > Percichthyidae > Gadopsis > Gadopsis marmoratus. Next base: position 19,419 of record JAVQJF010090467.1, read on the forward strand.
TCTAAATTTTAAAAGTTGTTTTGCCAAGCACTTCTAGCCTGGAAGACGCCATTTGGTACCTCGTCACAGCACTTTACTCCAAAAAGTCCCTTAGGTGGTCTTTTTCTCATAGTCTAGCTTTTGTTTAAAGGTTAAATCAAATTTTTTTCTGGAGGACAGACAGTCAGACCTTCAGGCTAAATCAAGTTACAGCAGAGATGTAATACTGGATTTGCTGTAAATCCTAAAGACAAACCTTCACGCTTGCATGGTTTGCACTGATGCACCATGAAGCCATTAACAAGCCAGTCATACGCACTGGACAGCACAAGGAACCACATGACGTGTAAGTCAGCTGATGAAACTCACCAGCGATCTGGGCGATGGCGTTGATGATGTCGTCAAACACTGCAAATCAGAGAGAGAGACAGACACACAAAATGCACGAAAACATGTTTATTATAAGAATGAGAATAAACACCAAAGTAACGTAGTGAAGTCTGAACAGTGAGGACGTACCTTTGCCTGAAATGTCAAACACAGATGTGTCCTTTCCTCTGTCGTCACCGAGCACGGCCTTGTAAACGCCCTGATCTTTTCTGGAGAACTGCAAGAAGAAACATTGCTGCACCAACAAGAAGCTGCAATAGGAACATTTTGGTAGATTTTCAGCTCCCCCTTCTTGTGCTCCTCTCACTCTCTTCTCCCTAGATGATGTCACTGCCCCATCGTTAGGGCACGAGGAGACCTGACTATAACCTGCTGACTTTTGTGGATTTCATTACGTTCATGTGTTGCTTACAACAATTTTAGCTTGATTCTTTTCGGCGGGGTGCCAAACGGACTATGAATTAAATGTGAAAAACAGAATTCCCGAGAAAACTAGAGCGAGGCTTTAGTGCTTCAGTCTCTGTCGGAGGATGATATCGGGATACAGAAGCGTTGACATTTCTTGCAACAGTCAGAATCTGGGTCTCTCGTATAACAAAAGTCCCTCACACAATCCTCAGCGAGCTCCACGGTGACGCCACCTTCCAAGAGAACTGATTGGTCGTGCGGATCACGAGTATGTTATAATGAATATTTGGGGGGAAGCCAATAAGCATGACGCTCCCTTCGCCACGTGGATGCTGCAGTAGTTACCATAGTGATGGGAAGAGCGCAGGCTCCAGACATGACATTGGGAGGAGCTTGTGGAACAATCTCATCGTCCTCTTTGTACCAATGGAAAGACGTCTCCTTCTTCGCATTGGCCACCTAACACACAAAACACAAGACCAGGGTTAGTTTTGTCGAGAGAAACTAGAAGGCCAAGTGATGAGGAAGGCGAGAGGCTTCAACGTCACCTTGCAGGCGAGCAGAACGGTGCAGTCCTCAGTGACAGTGAAGTACAGATACTTAGAGAAATGTGGACCTAAAATGACAAAGTGGAATCATGTGAATTAGGATATAATTAGTGCTACGAACACAAAGAGCAACGATGAGTGAAAAAGGAAGCGTTTAGAGAGTTTAGACCTCTATGCAATCCTAAGTGTGCATCTGCGTTAAAACACACAAGAGTGATAAAACCAGATGTGTCTTAATTTAAGTGAAATACTCTTGTTCTTTCTTAGAAAATAGCAACAACAAGGTTTACTGATATAACGTGATAAGTTTGTACGACATAACAACGTGAAACTATGTTGTTATGACAATAAGCTTGTCACGTTAAACGCTGCTTGGTCCCTTTTGTGGCTTCGTTTAACACCAGATTTCATTGTTGAGCCTGAAAAATACTGCGAACACCTCACAGCTTTAGAGTGTGCAAGTGATGTTTGCTACATGATGTTTCCAGGTCTGCGTGTTGGTACCTTGCTTCCTGATGTGCTCTTTCCTCTGGAACTCGGCCTCCTTCAGAGCAACTTTGAACGCTGGAACAGAAAAGCACAGCAGAGTCACACTCGATAAATGTGGCTCATGATCAGCAGTCGGTGATGCGTTCTGCTTCTGTGAGTGAATGATTTAAAGAAAAGACAAAAAATAAGTCGGACAGCAACTAATTAATAGTGAATATCTTTCAAATTGACTGTTTTCACTCCTCAGAATTTAGTTTTTTGTTTGTCACACAATGTTTATCTGGTAAAGAACATGTGCTCGTTTAAAAGTGATCAGTCACTAGTTAGATTAAGCATCTAAGGACAGTGATGTGAGGGTGGAGAAAGCCTCACCGTCTCCCACCAGCACCAGGGAGGACTGGGTTTTGGCCTTGCCGTCGTGGATCTGGACGGTGTAAGTGCCCTCGTTGGCTCTGGTGAAATGATCCACCGTCATCTGGATGACTCCTGAGGCCACGTCGTGGCTGATCTTCTGTCCCTGAGAGGAAAACAAGCCAAAGAGTTATATTCACAACACAGCAAAGAAACCACTGGCATTATACAATATTAAAGGCCCAATCTGTGATTTATTTCTAGGAGTAATCACATGTGATCAATCCGCATGTTGCGTGTTTCTCAAATGAAAATATGAAATGGGTTTTAGTGTCTAATATAGAGCGTTATCCATGTAAATAACCCTCTAACAGCATCACAAACAATAGCTTGCATCTAGTTTTGGGGAGTGATAGCAGGTTGCAGTCCTACATTTCGAATCTGTTCTTTACATTTATATACATCAATGGTAGAAAGAAAGGTGAGACAACAAGGGATAGAAAAGCTAAATATTCAAAAAAACATACAGTGGACCATCAGTGCTTTTGTACTTAGGAGTCGCATTGCGGCATTTCATTTGAAGGAAACCAAAGGGTTAAAAGTGACAGGTACGATGCTGCTGTGTCTGTTTTGGTTTCCGTGGCGACAGCCTAACTGGGCCAGGTGATCCCACAGAGTTCATCAGATAACTCACACAAAGCGGGCCATGACAAGGCAGGAAACGATAATATAATTGAATTTAAGCATTTTGTGGGCTTTAAAATAAAAGATAGTCGTGGCTGTTGTCCTGGACTGCATCAGCTGTCACATACAGCAAGAAATAATAAGCGTCATTACACTTTAACCTGAGTCGACGTGAATGTTACCTCCCCGCTGGCGACCTCCTTGTCGTTGACGATGAACCTGTAGGACACAGACGGGGACAGTTTGACGGCCTGCAGCCAGAAGCGCACGTGACCCTTCTCCAGAATCTCGTAGTCCAGACCGTGTTTCAGAGGAACAACTGCGCAGAAACAAAACGGGCATCCTTATCGAGACAGCGGCGATTTGACTGACGCGGGAGGTCCGCTGCAAACGCGCAACACTCACCTGGGTGTCTGATGGCGTAGCTGAGCTCCAGCATGGTGTTCAGGGCTGCGGGGCAGATTCAAGACAAACAAACAAACCGGTCACATCACCAACAGAAGACACCAACATCTGCTCGCTCTTCACTGCATGCAGTTTGTAACCACACGACCCACCGTCCTCAGTCAGAGTGTGGCTGCCAGAGACTCCGTCTGTGTCGGTGACGACCACAGAGTATCTGCCCAAGTCGTCTTTATCGGGGTTGGTGAAAGTCAGTCTGGAGCTGAGAGACAAACACGGCAGCTGTTAAATATCCAACTGCAGCCGCCCGCTCTCTGTCGGACTCAAACCGAGAAGCCACTGTTGCTTTCACTTGTATTTTACAGTTAAATTCCAAAACATTTGAGAATTTCGGTGCTTCGGTGAAATGTTACGCTGTGTTCCTCAGCGTTGTCCCGTGTTTTGGCTCTTTGTTTTTACGGATCTGTAATTTCCTCTCTATTTTCTGATAATACCTTTTCACAGCAGCCATTTTGGTAAAACTATTGTCAAGTTATTGATAAAATTAATTATGGTCCCGCTCTGTTCAGTGGAAACACCTAAAATGGAACAGGGCGATAATGAATGTTATTAATTGCACCCTGCAATGTCAAAATGGCTGATGGGGAATTTCCTGAAAAAGATCTATTCAATTCAACACTAATAGGATGTAAACATAGAGACAGCGTTCAAGTAATACACATCTAGTTAATCAATTCCTATTAAATGCTAAGCTAACATAGCCTTGAGTCTTTTAGTGAGTGCACAGCAGGGACATGCAACAATGTGCAGAATTCAACATACAGCACATTAGGTTTCCAATAACAAATGTATAACCATTAGGTTTAAATGGAGCAGCTCCTTTAAGGAAACGCTCCCCAAAACACAAAATGCTGCTTTCAAACAAGCTGCAGTAACTTCAGAAGAACTTTATCTCTAGTTCTTTACAGGAAACCTTTGAGAGATTGTGAGGAAATAAAAACCCATTTTTGTAACTTGCACCAGTATTTTAATACGTTTGGCCCCTTTATTCAGTTGCCATAAGTTCTCAAAGCTCTAATGATATTTTCACAAATGTCCAGGCTAAAGTCCATAACTTTGCCAGACTGATTTTCATGGTCGTGAAAACTCTGGACACCTCGCACTGATCTGGAAAAAAAGAATCTGTAGTTCAGAGGTTGAACGAGCCGAGATCTCCCGTCTTCAACTTAACGGCGTCTTGCATTTGATCGGCGTGACACCGCAAACAGGAAGCAGAGAAACGTGATCCCGCCCAGCAGCACGTTATCACTGAGTGCAGTGAGGACACGCTGACAAAGCCGTCTCTGTTGTATCTACACGTGCCTCCGTGCTGTGGACCATTTCGTCTCCTAAAGGGACAGCGAGCTTACGTTCTGCCCTTCGTTGTGACGGCAACCCTGGGGCAGTCGGCGATGGGCTTGTAGTTCTTCGACCACACAAAGTTGGACGTCTCGCAGATCTCACAGGCCTCGAGAGACAGGAAGACGTCCCCGGTGTTTTCATCCACGCCAGCCACGATCTCCTTGGTGCCTGTGAAGCACGAGTAACATGTCACCACGTCACCGAGGAATCTGTCGCAAACTGGTGTTTCATAATGTTTCTAAAAACACATTAAAGTTCTCTTGTAGTCACAAGAAGCCACGGGACGATGTTGGAAGTCCAAAATAGAGAATTAGTTCATGTTTACATTTTAAGACCAAATACTACATGATCATGTATCAATGTACCTTTAGGTTTCCGTTAAAAGGTGTGCAATTAAGTAGTAATTAACACTTTTGTCACCAACACTTAGTGCTTGGATAAAGTGGTTTGACTGGGGATCTTTTATTTGACTTCTTTAGGAGGGGAGTCCGTCCAAGACATCCAGTGTAAAACTGTGGCTTCTGCATCTTTAAGTCAGAGATTCGAAAATATCCGACATTGTTGTGTTTGATGGATGTCTAAAGGTGGAATGTCCACAATTAACTACATGATTTTACTGTCGTCACCATAAAGAGCCAGGAACATTCATATCGGCTAAAAGACTGCATCTTTCACGACGCGTCCGCTGACATGTCGAAGCTGACGTCACCTGGAAGAGCTTTGGCACAGACGGGCTCAGACAGCTGGGAAGGTTTTCCGACACCGCGTGCACTGACAGCACGAACTCTGAACACGTAGCTTTCGCCTTCCTCCAGACCGGTCACCTGCAGGAAACCACGCAAAACGTCTTTAACGGTTACAGATCAAAACCTAAACTCTAACTTCCAATCTTTACCGTTTCCACTGGTTTATGCTATAGTCTACTAATGCGAATGGGTTCTTATGGACGTTAACGGCATGATTTCTGGCTGGGACGGTCGGGCCTCCTACCGTCAGGTAACGGTGGCTCACTGCTTCCTTAGTCAGAGTGACAAACTCTGATGAGCCCTTCTTGGCCATGTCCACCAGATATCCAGTGACGGCGCTGGCTCCGGTGTAGACGGGAGCCTTCCACAGGATGACCAGGGAGCGACTCCTGACCTCGCTGAAGCTCAGGTCGTAGGCTGGGCCTGGAGGTCAAACGAGAAGCAACAAACATGAGCAGGAAGACGTCGGCCTTGGAGTTCTCTAAACGTTTAGGTGACTTCCGTCGAAGGCTGAGACGTGTTGACGACCGTTTGCCTTTGCATGAGCGAGAAAGGACAAGGACGTGCCCGGTCAGCTACGAACACAAAGCTCTTCTTGTAAGTTCATTCAAAAATAGCATTCATTGGCTTCACCCGTGTTCTGCACTGATGACAGCAAAACAATCTACATCATTATCTTAATTTTCGGGCGTTAAATGTGTATTTATGTTGCTGTATCGTCTATTGGTCATTCTTGTTTTGTTTTCTTACACGTATTTAAAGTTTTTACAACACGTTCTGCATGAAATCTAAATCTAATCATCCTTCAGCAACTAGCAGCAACAGATCTCCTCAGCTTTTCTCACAACAAATGACAACAACTACAACAAACGGATCGGATCTGGCGTCCTGAAAGATGCCGTCTTCCCTCTGAAAGCGCTCAGTATCGTATCATTTGAGCAGCAGGTCGATGGCTCTCCTACCTGGCTCCTCCATGGTCCAAGCTTCACATTTCATCGGGGCGCTGGGAGCCGAGGGCACGCCGACGCCGGCCAGGTTACCGGCCTGGACCTTGAACTCGTAGAAGGTTCCCTCCGTCAGATTGTCAACCTGAGGAAACGGAGAGTGAGGTGAGTGAATGTCAACATCTGTGATGCTTCTTTACCTCTGCTGCGTTATTACTGACCACATGACGACGCTTACCTACTGTTCGCTCTTACATGTACAATCAGATCTCACTTTTTATTTAATGCTTCCAACACAAACTTACATCTGGTTGGTTCTATTGTATAATTTTGCATCTGATCGGTTGCCACTCACCGTGCAGATCCTCTCTGTGACGGCCGCCAGGTTGACCTCCTTCCACATCAACGTGTCGGCGTCTCGCTTGTCGATGTAGTAAGCGTTGACCTTGGAGCCGCCGCAGTGTTTGGGACTCTTCCAGGCCAAGGTCATGGAGGAGCCGTCACAGCTCAGCATGGTGATGCCATAGGGAGCGCTGGGAGACGCTGGATCGCAGGTTACATTTTACAGGGTTCGTACCGCTTTTTAAGAGTGAAATTCAAGCACCTTTCCAGCTATTTCAAGGTACCTCAAGCAAACATTTCCTTATTTTTAGTCTTTATCATCACATACTAACTAAATTGTGGCTAAATTGGATTGTTTCACTTCAAATATTAAAATATTCTGAGTTTAAAATCAGTGACATTACATTGAAAAAAAAAAATCAAGCATTTTTCAAAAAGTATATTCCAACTCAAGCATATTACTAGCCTTGAAAACACAACGGTTAGAAATGTTTATGTTTATATGCATTTTAGATGCTCAGCTGGCAAATTATACAGAGTTGTGAAAAGCATTTTAATGAGAAAATACATCTGCGCTTGATTATCTCAGTTAACTGTGAGCTATGTCTTTTTCAAACTACATTCACGTGACCTTCCACAACACCGCAGAGTCAAAGTTAGACGTGTTCACAAACACATACCGAACGACTGGAGAATAGATCTGCGTGGTACGATCTTTCTGGCACCGAGCAGTGCGTTTTGTTACTTCGGTGCACGGTGACTTAAGGACAATATGCGGTCGTGTGATTAAAACACATAAAGCAAAGTGAAAGTGGGAGCAGTGGGTAAAGTCAGGCGGCGGGGGGGGGGAATTGAACTACCATACATACCAAACGCCTCCCACTTGCCTGGAGAGGATAATGAAATGAGCTGCTGTCGTCGTGTTTATGACACTGCGGTAATCTTGTCACCTTTTGCATTCAGCTGCATATTTATGAAACGGTCTTTAGTTTGCTGCCGACATTTTACACTGAAGCTACCGGCTTTATTAGCATCTTAAAGCACTTTGATTTCAACAGAGCTGATCATGAACGTGACGTTGCTCTTACAGAGGGCTGGCTCCACGGCGATGGGAGAGGACTCCTGGGACTCGTCGCTGAGGCCAAACACGTTGACGGCTTGGACGCGAAACGTGTAGCTCTCCCCCGGGATCAGGCCGTGGATCACAAACCTGAAACAATCAATCACATACAGTTAGAGGTCGTCCGCATTACTCAGAACAACCTAAAGGGAAAATCTGCCATTTTGTTTTCATTCGTTGATGATTTAAGGTCTTTGTGACTTTATTGTTAATACGTGACGTGTATTTACAAGCGAGTCATACAGATCCGCATCGTTTTACTACGTGAAAATCCAAAAGTGTTTCCCGCCAGAGTGTTGCCAACACATCAAGTAAGAGAAGCAAGTGAGAGTTCTTTTGTCCAAGAATCTCCAAAACAGATCAGAGAGATGTTATTAAAAGTCAACTTTATTGTCAATTTCTGTGCACGTGCGATACATAGAGATTGACATATCGTGTGTCGCGGTCCAATAAGATAAGTATGGGACTTTTGAACAGAGTAAAGAGACCACAGGTCAAGATATATACATTTAGTGCTCTATATAGTATATAATATAGCAGCAGAAAGTGCAAAGGAGAGTCTCTTAAAGTGTCTGGTCTCGGGTGCAGCTGGAGTGGTTTGGGCCACACTCCTCGCTTTATTTGTGCTTTTGTTTGCAAGAAACTGCTAAAGAGCTGCAGATATCATTCACAATAAATCACTAACAGTGTTAGATCAGAGCACAGCCACAAATCAGCTGATTGCAAACACCGCAATCAAGAATTAGTTCGTGTCAAAGTCAAACGTGTGCATGAGAGAAAGTGCTCATGACTTTTTAATTTATTTGAATTGAACATTTACGGGTAGACGCCTGCTTTTCGTGCGGATCCTGAAACCTGACTGAACGCTCACCTGGTGTGTTTGAAGGGCTTGTGGTTGCACGGGAACCACTCCTTGGATCCGACCACGCGGCCGTCGATGTAGTAGCCCATGAGGCTCTTCAGGTGCTTGGGGGCCTCCCACTGCACAAACACGGAGGACTTGGTGTTTCTGGTGGCGACAACCTGACCGGGAGCAGAGGGGACGCCTGTTCAGGGGCAAGAGAAGTTAAGATTTAAGTAGTGCTATTATCGGTTATAATTATTAAAATAATGGATTCATTTGGGAGGGTGTCATTTGCCTTGAACGTATGCGCTCAGAAATGGATCATTACATTTTTAAGTGATACGTAGATAGTGAACATTCAACATCTTAAGTCAAGGGTGCAGGAACATCTTTGTGCAGATATATATCAATAAATTAAAAAGGGAGGAGCTTCATTTACCACACCGGGACGATTCAATCTGCCAATCACAGGACCTTATTATCTGACTTTTTCCAACACCTCGTCATCGAGACTTTCCGGCGGCAACGTGCCGATTCCCATCCAGATGCTTTTCACGTAACAGAAATACTAGCGATTATCTGTAGATGTTACTTACTGCAGCTCCGATCTCGCGCCCTCCACGTACTGTAATGACGGCCATTTGCAAGACATGCATCGCTCAAACAGTTTGTCCTCGAGGGCGTGAGGGGGTCAGTGGCCACGTTTACATGCACACTAACATTCTGAATCGTGGGGTCGTGTAAACTAAATATTCCGATTTAGGCCTTATTCCAAATGTAGCATGTTCTGATTAAGACATGTGTGATATGCTGATATTACAGCTCATTCACGTCCTGTTCGCGCTCAGCTCTGCGCTGGAAACAAAGCAGCTAGCCAACAGTTTGCAGGGCTGCAGGGGGAGAGATGCTGCACGGAAGAAAAAGAAAAGAAAAGAAAAGGAGAATCTGGCAAAATCCTGAATATTTTGTGCATGTAAACGTGGTCAGTGTGGCTGGTAAACACAAAGTGAGTGTGGGTCTGTGAAACTGGTTTGACTCTGGTGTTAAACGCAACATGTGGGGGTTTCTGTGGAATGACGAAAACAACAACAACACTAAATTAGCTAAATTAAAAGGTATCACACTGTTCTACATGATGGAGCCTGCACATCTGGTTCTGCAGATTTAAACGGGCTACAACACAAAGACAAGTATTAGTTTTCCCGTGTGCTCTGGTTAGAACACGCAGTGGAAGAGTGGACTCATTGATGACATTACAGTGAAAAGGTGTTTCCATTAAACTGTACATACCAACCGGCAGCTCAGTACCTGGAACATACAGTGATTCACTTTGAACAAACGGTCAACTACACACACACACACACACACAGACGAAGATTTTAATACCCAAGTTTGACTTGAATATTTTTTGTTGTTTCTCTTCTAGACCAACACAAATGTTTAATCCCAGCGTCCAATGATGAAAAATTCGGGGACACATTTACTCTCTCACAAAAATCTTTGCCGTTTTTTTGTCTAGAATTTCATTTCACGCCATTTTTAAATAGTAATTTTTTTTACCTCTGCATGTATATCAAACACCAGATAATATAAAATAAAAATGCTTCCCCTCGAGGCCATTTAAGACCCGAAAAAGCGTTCCAATAAAGACACAGAATATGTAAATAATAGAATAGATAAACAATAACAGACAAAATAACGTGAAGTGTGCCTGACAGTCTGCGCTGATCCTGGCCCTTACCATCCTCGTCGACCTTTTGGACGGGCTCAGAGGGCACGGAGGCCTCGCTGGAACCGTACACGTTGACCGAATACACTCTGAACTGGTACTTTTGCCCGTCTTGCATATCAAAAACCGGGTAACGAGGGGAGTGCAGTTTGACTGCTGCGTTGATCCGCTGCCATGCTCCAGTGCCTGCTAGGCACTGTGGGAGAGTCGGGGGGGGGAGGGAGGGAGGGGAGTACATGAGAAGGTACAGCCATCTGCGAAAAACCTCATCAATGTAGCACAAACACAAAGAGGAGCGTTCAGCGTGAAGGTCGACTGTTTCTGTGTAGTTTCAGTTTGGCCAAGTAGATCATTATATACAAATCTGAAACATCAAAGTGTGGGTCGGCAGATTTTGGGCACCCGTTAGAGCCCAAACCACATTTGATTTTTCGGGCAAGTGCCGATATAAGAGTCTTACAAATGTGACAGATACTTCACCAATATTTCTTTAATAAAAATCAATTTGGCAAGGATTCCTAAAACTCGACTGGGCTTAAATATATACAGGGTTCGTACAGCTTTATAAGTACAATCAAGTACAACCAGTTAGAATTAAGCATTTTCAAAACTTTCAAGACCTTGTACCAACCCTGTGTTTAAGGAGGCACTTTCAAGGCAAGAGTATATTTTCAACAGAATTTCACTTTAAATTAAAATACAAATACATTAAATGTGAACTATGCAGATAATAATATATCTGTACCAATATAGACTGGTAATATTGATGTCATTCGGGCTTGTGTAGCTACTTTCTAGCATATGGATTAACTGTCATTCAATAACTCTCACCTACAGATATATATATATATATATTTTTTAAATATATTTGTTTGGCCATAAGTGGAGCCCCAACAATGCAAGCTTCCATGTTCCTGTGCTTAGAATATTACATCAAGAACCACGTGTAACCTCTTAAACTCAATATGTGGCGTTCAAACCCACAGGAGCCCTTCTAATGGAGGCCTTAAAAAGCCCAACCTATCTGGGGAAATGTGCCTGTAAGACATCTGTAATATTTCCGGTGCAGCCATAAAAAAACTTTTTGTGTTTGAAAGCTTCGCTCCAAAAATCCAATTGCGTCACAAGCTAATTGAGAGGGGAAATCCTGAGTTTAAGAGGTTAACGTGGCCTTTTAAGTTTTCACTACAGTACAGTTACACTGACGGGACAAACATGACGGCCAAAGGTGAAGCGACACACACCTTCTCGACGATGTACCACAGCGGAGCTCGTCCGCGAGGGCTGGGAGGCTTCCAGCTCAGCACGACGTACGATTTGAAAACCTCGGACGCGTGCACACCGGTGGGCTCCCCGGGGATTGTTACATAGCCTAGATTTTGGGAGTGAACGGTGTTGAGGCCTAAAGCACAAACAGCGCCTGACGCAGAAGTCCCACATTATGTGTTGTTGCTTTCTTCCTACCTGAATGCCGTGACGTGTTTTAAATGATGCATTTCACGACATTATATTGTTAAATGGAGTTTTGCTAAAAAGGGTACAACCGGATGGATTTGAAGACTACGTCCCTGATTGGCTGACAGCAGCATCTTTTCCTATTTCACATATAAGAGAAATATCTGCATTCAGCAAAAATAACATACCGTGTTTCCTTAAATAAAAACCGGTAGTCAAGTAAAAGGTCTCCAGTACTCCGGGGTGTTGAGCACACTGGAGTAAAAATGTGGGACTTCTACATAAGACGGCAACGCGCTGACGTTACTTTTTAGTCGCTAAATTAGTTTTTGTGTTAAAAAGGTTTGTTTTAAAGTAGAGGAGGAAATACTCGGCACACTTTGGAGTAAGGCGAAAACACTATGACAGCTGGCAAAGGGAAAAAAGAAGTAAAAATCCATTTCAGTCAGTTAAAGAGTTGGTGTTAGAGAAAGATGGCACCACAACGATTAGGACGCTTGTTCTGTGCTGCGTTAACATCAACAAGTTAGAGCAGGTGACAGATTAGTTTCGCTGCAGATGTTTTAATTCTTAAAGTTTAGACCAGCGTGATGCGTTTGCATGTCATTTTGGTTTGTAAAAGTTTGCGAGAATCTGGTGTAATTGCGGAGAAAAGGCTGACTTTGCTCTAAATGGCTGAAAATGTTTTAAAAGGGCGCCATGTTTCTTCTGATGCACTGCCCCCCCCCCCCCCGAGAGAAAACAAGAACAATGTCAGAATGTTAATCTCACCTTTCAACGTTCAGAGAAAATAACCCTGACTTTTTCCCCTCAAACGTCCGACTTCACTCTGCTCACTATGACGTCTCTTTCAGAATACAACTCCCCCTTTACAACGCTGAATGTAATGTTAGCGTGATGGTTTGGGAAGAGGGACAGGGTGTTAGCATTTGGCTGGTGTAGGATTACGACGAAGTGGCTCAAAGGATTAAAAGAAAACCTCTTTGTAAACTACTGTACCTTCCAGTTCGTCATCCTTGATCACTATGTCGTATTTTCCTTCGATCTTAATCACTGTTGCAGGAAACGACAACAGAACACTTTAGGAGCCAGTCGCATCCCGCCGGCTGGTATTTTGCGTTTACCTTCATCGGTACCTTGCAGCCTCTCGCTCTCGGCGGCGTCGAGGGCGGTCACTTTGTCAGACCGGCGGGACGGCCTGCTGATGCCGGCGCTGTTCACGGCTCGGACCCGGAAGTGGTAGGAGTGGCCCACGCTCAGGCCGTGCACCGGGTATTTACACACCTTCACCGGGGCGTTGTTGCACTGCACCCAGGTGTCGCTGCCAGCTTCGCACCTGCACACCGGGCCGGGAGAAAACCTCATTTTGCGGCGTAAAGATCAAAATTCTGCATTTGTCTTGAAGCATATGGTGCACGTGTAAGGTAAACTAACTTTATCAACAGTTTACTGTAGCACCAAGAATACTTTTTAACCTACTGCACTATTCCAACTTTATATAATAATAACAATTTAAAAAAAAACCTGCTTCCTGCAAAGCAACACATTCAAATCCAACAGAAACATTTATCGGTAAATAAAAAGACATTGAGCCTTAAGGTTTTTTAGTTCAAGCTGCATTCATTGTTTCCTTTTTTTTTTTTCGGTCACTTATGTGAAACAAACAAGCTGAAAACAAAAACCTCGGAGAGAAACTCACCCAATAAAGTGCAACTGACGACCATTTAACCAATTTGTTGATGAAATGTCCAGAACTCAAATACATCAGTTCACAACGAGACAAAACCAGAGAATATTAAAAAGAAAACTGTCCTTAATTAAACAATTAATTGTCTCAACTAGGGGAGATAATAATCCTGTCACATTCCCCCGAGTCTTTGTATCTATAGTTAATGTATGAAACTACGCTTCAGAAACTACGCTTCAGACTGACCGATCCACAAAGTATCCGGTGATTGCTGCCTCGTTGACGGTGTTGGGGGGTTTCCAGGCAACCAGGACGTAGTCTGAGTTGATGTCATACGCCTTTACGCTCATTGGTGCACCGGGGGCCCCGGCCGCAGAGGGAGCAGCATCTGCGGAGCAAGGAAACAAGGACATGACGTAGGAAGGGAAGACGGAGGGATGATAGAAGACAGAAAGATGCACAGAGGGAAATTGTAGCTTTCAGTAGAAGGAAAGCTTGAAACAGAGGTGAAGGAAAATGTTTTAAGGAAGGAGGAAGCAAAAAATTAAAGAACTTAATCCGAACCGGGCCTCCGACTTTGTATTTTCTTCTGTTATATCTGTTGTTTTCTTTCATTAGACTAAACACTTTTAATCTGTTCGCTTCCGTCTCTACACGCCTGTTTGCTGCCTGTGTATCCGCCTGTGGGATTGTTGAATCTAATAATGATGAAGAAGTCGTCCTCGAGGCAGACATCTTGTGCTGATCACCATGGGAACTGCAGACATCCTGACTGAAGGCCTCGCTACTGAACGGGCAGCAGAGCAGGCAGAGAAAGAAGCAACATAAGCCCTCAGCTCGTCGTGTTGAGGCACATCCTGAGAGATCAGGTTCGGTGGGAACTTCAACTGAATCTAACTACGTGGGGACATTCGAGATTTGAGGGGACGTTTGAGGGTTGGCTGGAGTCCTAAAACCTTGACTGTGTTGGAAAAAAAAAACCCTATAAATATCTGGATCAACCAGTTCACCCACCCGGTCCATTCACCATCCACCCGGTGAAGACTAGATCTACGTCACCTTTCGAGATGAATCATTTGCTGCGTGTGCGTCTTTGAAATAAACGAGGAATCGGTAATGCCGACGTTTGTGAGTGGCCAAATGATCAGGAAGGAGGATAAAGTTGGTAACCTGATAACCGCAATTTTAAATGTGGAATCGGTTAACTCCTGAAATTCATTTTGTATTGTTTTACTGTTCATTTAACAGAGACGACACAATTATTTCAACAGGTCTCACTGGAAGCTCATGTTCACAAATCAATTCATCTTCATTACATTTTCTTGAGAAGACGTTTGAATTTCGGTGGGTTTCACTATTTGCTCAGCCACGGCGACTATCGCTACTCCTTTTACAGTTCTTCGGTTTATTCTAAACAAACTGTGGTTCCTGTTTTGTGACCCAGTTTGCAAACCTCTAAAATCAACGTGATGCTCAAATGCAACATGAGCTACCTGAAACGAACAGGTAGGCGCTGTGCTCAGCGGTGCCGTCCTTTGTGAAGATGCGGAGGGTGTAGAGGCCCTCATCGTCCTTGGCCAGGTGAGGCAGCGTCAGACGGGCCGCACCTCCGCCCACCCACAACTCCACCAGCCTACTAGGTTTCAGCAGTTTGTCTGTTAGCAGGCAACATGGAAGACACAGCGAGGAGTGAACAAAGCACACAGATAACGCACGACCAGCTGCTTGACTCTGAGGACGCTGAGGGGGGGGAGACACGTAAATAAAATAATGAAATGAAATGAAACGCAGATAGTAAGAGAACAAGGCAAAACTGAGATGAATGAACTCAAAACAAATGAAAAGCAATGTCAACGCTGCTGCAAGACATCGGCTCCAGACCTGAACGCATGAATGAGTGGAAGTCTTACCGTCTCGGTACCACTGAGCGAGGGGTGGTAGGTTGGGGAGGTCGGGCACCACCACCATGCTGCACACCAGACTGATGGAGCCGCCCTCCACACCAAACGACACTGAGAACCGATCCAGCAGGGTCACCTCCAGCTTACTGGCGTAGATCTCAGTCAGATGGGGCACTGGGTGAGAGGTGAAGCATCACTGTTAACAATCATGAAAACATTTCATGACATATTCATTGATTTGGGATGCAGATTTTAAAAAAGGGGGACATTATGTAAGACCAGAATGAAAATACAGTTATGTCAAATATGCATAGCTATTTGGTTGTTTCTGCATTTTCCGCGCTCCAATCTTAAGGTAACACATCTTTAAAACTTTAAAGCCAAGAATTACCAGGAATCCCCTAAAATCAGTGGAATTACGTCTCATAATGGAAAAAAGTTAAATTACATCTAATTTTGAATATAAAGCTGTCAAAACACCTATAAAAGTATATTTAGTGCATAAAATTGCCAGGGGGCCCCCCTGGGAATTTAGTAACTGGTGTCACACACAAGTGGTTCTCATAGTGTGGTCTAGGGACCACAAGAGGTCACTCAGAGGGTCTCGAGGTTTCTGTTTCCTTGCCACTGTCTCTTAGTGCTGCTCATGGTGGAAATGTTGGGTCTATACATATAGAGTTGGTCTAGACTTGCTCTATATTAACAAGTGCTATGAGATAACTCTGTTATGATATATTCATTCATTCACTATCCATACCGCCTATCCCGAAGGGTTATTGGCACTGACATTGGGCGAGATGTTATGATATACCGCTATATAAATAAAATTGAATTGAATTGAACATTTCAGACAGTGGACAGTTGAGCATCAGTGAGGAAATGCAATCAGGAAAATGCATTTTCAGAGTGATCAGTGAACAGCGTGCGGGATTCTTTCATCTGTCACGTAAACCTCACGGTGTGCAAAAACCTAATTATAAAAACAAAAAACTGAAAGCAGTAATGTGTCACCCTGACCAGAGGTCTTCTTTTTTCCTCCTTGAAATGCCACTGACTGGATAGAGGAGAGCGCCATAATGCTGCTCCTCCAAATGAAAACACAGTCTGCACACTCATAATGAATCTCACTAATGTGTTCCGACATTTCCAATCACCAACTGGACCATCAGGTCAAAAACAGGCCAAAACAGGCAAACACCTTGTTGTGTTTGGAGCTTCGTCTTTAAACACGGTTTCACTTCCTCAACATAATGCATGAATGTTGGATTAGATCATCAGGGGCTGACGTAGTGGACGCTGTGAGCAGACGGGCCTCCTACTTGTGGACGAGGACAACAGCTTCTTACAATAGTTTCCGCCGCTTATCAGGCCCCTCACACGCACTGCTATTTGTAGCCAAGTGGCAGAAGTGCTTGTGTCCAACCAAATGAAACCCCCCCCCACAGCTAGATCCTCGGCTACTGCCCCCTTCTCTCGCCTCACCTATGCCGAGCTGGCAGGACTCGCCGGCTCCCGTTGCTCCTGTGGAGAAAAGACAAGGCGTGACTGCAGAGAGAACCACGACAGCTGAACGACGTCTGAACGGTACGGAGCCACAAGAAGAGGATGACTTACTCTTCACAGTAACCGTAGCCTTGCTGGTAGCCGTGCCATGCTGGTTGGCGGCCACAGCACTGTACTCAGCAGTGTCACTCACAGCACACCTACAGGACCAGACCGGTAATGTCGTTAAATATGTGAATATATATCCAAAGCTTTCCATAAATATAAAATATTTCATATTATCAGTATTTCAACATCATGGTTTGAATGACAATTTTATATTCTGAATACCTTTGTGCGCTGATTGTCTCATTTCTAAGTTTTAATTTGCGTTTTCTTACTTGAGATGTTTCTTAAATACGTTTTCCAATACAAATGAATACGTCAGATGTTAACTGAAAGTATAGTTCTACAGAGGCCAGTTCTCCAAAAACTGACAAATAGAATATTTCCTTATGATGCAATGATGATTCCTTAAAAAAAAACATATAATATATACATAGTTGCAATGAAGAGTCGGATCAAGCCAACACAGAGTATATAGATAAATAATGTAGGATATTAGACAGAATATAAGGATTTCTTTTCAACTTTAAAGTCTCCATAAAGGGAAATACAAGGGAACAACATTGAAATATGATACTGAGAATTTCTGGTCATATAACTAAAAGGTAAATGAACGTCTGCTCCTGTCATGCTGGTACAATGTTTCACCTGTGTGCCAGCTGATTCCAAGACATGTTGAAAAACATATATTTTATTGTTGGAAATAAGCCAAAGGTCAGCTGCAAACTCTCTAGGTCAATGTTTGATTACGGCGCACGACGTCATGTTGTGCCTCTTTTGAAAAGTGATCTCACGTGTGGGGAGGGCACTGAGGAGAAGCGACTGGTGAGGGCGAGAATGGACGGAAGAAATGTGACCTTCACCCTGGACGCACCATTTTCTCAGCTGTGGGGGGGCGTGAACTGAGTCTGTGCGGCCTGAGTGAGGAAAAAGCTTCATTTTTTTAGCAAAGTTAGGGACATAAAGCGACGGCCTCCTCGCTGACCCCGTAATGCAATGACGAGAGAGAGAGAGAGAGAGAGAGAGAGAGAGAGAGCGAGCAGTGGCAGGAATTCATGGCTCGAATGACGCAAAGGTCAGCACTTTGACACGAACAGCTGAGGAGTCTTGAAGATGACGAACAGGCCAGCCGGTCGGCCCTACCCCCTCAGTCTCACGGTCTCTGCCGTCTCCCTCTGCAGACGCCCGCCTTTTCATGTTTGACACCAAAAGTGAAGGTGAAGCGCTAAAATGTTGACATTAAAAGGTAAAGAATCCCAGAGGAGGTTATTCAGTTTTAGTTATAGTTCCATACTTTGCGCGCGCTGCAGAGCTGTGGGAGACGAGGCTGCGTGTCTCTCCAAATAGCATCAAGAGGTACAGACACGGCCTGCGTTTCAAACCGCCATGACTTCCTGCAAGTGTGCGACGCGTCTCATTTGCTGCAGTGTGTGGCAGGCAGAGAGGATGGGTGAATTGTTACTGTTAAAGTTGGGAAAAGTGCCGCTTTAACCTTTTCTGAGTAATTCCTGAAATATTAGTGGAGTGTGAGGTGTTTGTTTTCTGTACATTTGCATATTCTTCCCGACACGTGACAGCCGAAATCGAAGCTTCACAAGTTATTAATACAACACTTTTACAGAGCCTGGGAACCAGACGGACCTGCGAGCTCGTGCTTTATCTGCTCGGGCAGGTGCTTCTGGTCCTCCCAGAGTTCAGACACGTTCATTTACAGCCGACCAATCACAGCTTTTGTTGATAAGAAAGACGCGTTCGCCGCACTTCCGCGTCCAGAGGCATTCTGGTCTGCGGCCGTTGATAGAATTGAGATTTCACAAACTGGACTCTCTATATATGGATAAAGCTACATCCTTGTATCCTTGGAAACGCTCAGTGACAAAGCGCTGCTGTGCATGTGATGGTTTTAAGAAAGTTCAGCTGATTCTCTGCAGAGTTGTGTTTGTGCCGTACCTGCTAATGATCAGACTGTGGACTCCATACTTGCTTTCAATCTTGTACTTTCCCGGGGCGCTAAGTGGGTCAACTGGCACTCCTCCTTTATACCTGCAAACAGTCAGCAGACAGCGACCTGGTTTTCACACCTACATGCTCTCACTTTAAACGGGTAAAATCAGTATGCGTATGGGGATACACGACTCTCTGATGCTCCATCCCACAATAACGTGACATGTGATATTTACAATCTACTGGTAATGCTGGACATTGTAGATTGGAATTAAAAGGATCAAAGGAATGCTAGCAAACCTTTTCAGGGAATCTCAAAGGATTGTGAAACAACTAAACTATAGATATTATTACCAAAATGAGGTGTAAACGTAAAAAATGAGAACATGTGCACGAATAAAAATATGTAAATGGTTGTGTTGTATTTTAAAAAAAATGTAGGTCAAGTTTTCTGCCACAGCTCTTATAAACACCTTAATGATTAGATCTGGATGCTTTACGCTTAAATAGTTTTAATGTGGTTTTGCTTATTCTGACATTAAAAGGAAAACTGAGGTCAAATCTAAAACCCACTCCCGTGAGATGTTGAAAATTCTGACCATTTGACGATGGGCCTTGGGTTTCCCTGCACGGTGCAGAACAGTTTGATGGGAGTCTTCTCCCACACGGTGTGGGGTCGCAGGGCAACCAGGAAGTCCGGCATCTTGGGGATGTCATCCAACAAATCCACCCTCTTGGTCATCATGCCCTTAATCTGG